>JAJMLD010000011.1:0-194505 GCA_030569515.1 Barnettozyma vustinii
TTTTTTGCTTCTTCTTCTCCTTCTTTCTTCTTCTATCTGCCCCGGATGCTAATGTTTGCAAGTTGCAGTTGCGGCTTGATTTCTAAATTTTTTTTTTCACCTTCGGTCCCGATTGTCACTCATCCGTAAAGTTTCGACAAACTTCCAAACTTCCAATTGGCCAATCCTCAGATGGCTTCTAGGCGCGCGAATTGTGTCAGATATAGTTGCAGCTTTCGTACTCCGAGTAGATTGAATGTAAACAATAGGTCGGTTCTTATGGTGGCGACTGATACACGGAAAAAGTTTATTCGTATTCTACGGAGCTGAGAGGTTAGAGCCCCACCATCAATGGACCTAAAGTACTGCTACTATGTAGGGGGGGGGCGGGACCCTTTATTTTTTCCCTATCGCAGGCGAACACACACACACACACACACAACGCACACACTCTCTCTCTATGTCTCTGTTGATCGCTTTCTTTCAACCGAGACGTGATCAGCCCCGGATTTTTCACCCGCACCGTTGTCTTGGTGGCCGCAGCACCGGGTCTCCACAACCACCCCTTGGCACAATCTAGAGACATACAGCCGATAAAACTTAACTTCTCATGTGGCTACAACAACAGTCAACCGTTGGATCTATGCAGGACGTATTATAGTATTCCCGCCCCCACGATGATATCTTCATACCCCCACCATCCAGTTCCATCTCTCTCTAAAAGATTCACTTAGGATTGTGTCACTTACCCGCACGCCTACAAGAATCGACATGAAGACCACACCACCACAACTACCACTACCCAATGTTGTGTTCAAAAGCAGTAAATGTTTATGTCTAATTATAGCACTACCTAGCTAAAGTATCTAGGCTCCTCAAACACATGGAAAGCATGGCCTCTGACACCATCTCCGTAAAACATGGATGGGAATCTCATATCCAAAGGCACCTCCACCTCCGAAATTCTCTCCTGTGAGTACGAGTCTCTCTCCGCAGTGCCAACGACAAACTTAGCTGCCTGCACCTCAGTATCGGTAATGGTACCTCTGCTGATTCTGGCATAACCAGTTCTCTTCAAATGCTTGTACAAAATGTACTCGCACCATCTGTCCCAATCGGACGCATCCACATCAAACATGCCACTCTCACTACTCACATAATTGTTGTAGTTTCCCTCCAACGGCTTCGTCACCAAATAACTCAACAACACCATTGGTCTATCACTCGAACCCATAATGTCTCTGACACCGAGACTCTGCAACAGTCTGTCTTCGACATCCTCCTCTTGACCACTGTGGAACACAACAACGTCCACCAACTCACCATACACATCCAAAGTGGCGTGGATTGCAGGTGCTAATTCACCAACTGGAGATGGCAACAAGTGATGCGTGGAGTTCAAAATTGGGAACTTGGACAACAGTGCACAACCCCAAGTGTGCTTGTTTGGACCAGGACCAAAATCAGCATACATGTTCAACTCCTCGGCTAATTGCTGTGTCAAGTCCCTGTTACCCATAATGATCCTCTGAGTGTCAGACTCTAAAAGACCAACGACATCCAGTTCTAAATCACGAATCAAGTCCTTCATACGGCCCTCACTGGCCCACATGTCATTGTCGAGACCGAAATGGATCGTCCAGATACCAGCAGTGAACAGCTTGGACTCTGGGTGGTATGGCTTTGGATCCTCGATCGGGAAACGGACATATGAGATTAGAACAGCAGCCAGAGTCAGAGCAACAATCACCTTCTTAATCTTATGCAAAGACACACCAATGTTCAACTTGATCGAGTCACCTGAAGGTGTTTGGAATGGGGTCAAGCCCAACCCAACAAGAGCAGTTGAGACACCAAGAACAATATCAGTTCTTTCTCTTAACAACCAACCAGCTGGAACAAATGCATAAGCAACAATCCAAACATGAGCCAACATCAAGATAATGTGCGTGAACGCAGAGATGGTAAATACCAACCCTGGATTGAATTGAGAGGCTTTTTGGAAGTATGCTGGAACAACGGCGGTTAGGAATAGAGCATAACCCAGACCTCCAATGTATCCAATCCAACCGTGGAAGAGGTATAGGATAGTAGCTGACACAGATCCAAAGATAAGACTTCTTACACTGGCAATGTCATCTCTGGTCAAACCAATATAGGCACCAGCTAAAGTGGCAGCAATAGTCACAGCACCATGTGGAACAGGCACTGGGCCGTGGATTGGGTATCCATCCCAAACCCAGGTGATAATGGTAGAGGAATCAGTGACCATTGCATGCAGACAGAAAATCAATGCACCGAAACCAACACCGGTCTTCAATAAGGAAGGCTTCTCCGTCTTGGTGATAAGGGTTGGGGTGAATTGTCTGGCAGTCAAGAGGGCAGCTACCAAACCGACAACAACACCAGTCTTGTTCCAACCACCATTCTCAGCGTGCATGATTGGCCAGATTGGGTTATTCGTGTAGTTGTAGTACTTGGCAATGGATGATAGGATCAAACCTAGGGTGAAAGTAGTGGCATAGTACTTGGATCTCACAGAGTTCGCACCGTGTGTGTTAACTTCATTAGCGAGAGAGATGGATGCAAATGCAGACCCAATTGCAATGGATAGCAATCTAGTGTTTGGATCATCAATGGCATATGAGCCAACACCAAATAGAACAGTAAAGGCTCTTGTGATTTGAGGGAATCTAGTGTACAGCTTCTTGATTGAAGGCACCAACAACACAAAGGATAACAAGAAGGACAGAATGGTTAGCTCAAAACCAGAGATACCCATATTCCATAGTGGGAAGTACCAGATAACCAATAATAAAGAGGTAACGACAGACCAGAAGATGAAGGCATTGATGGTGTTGACAACAATTTCCAACAATGAGATGTCATCCTTGGATCTTGGCTTTAGCTTCGAGTCGATAGTCTCCACAGTTGAAGGTGATTGGGCTTCAACAACAGTGAAGCTCAAACCCTTGGTTGCCGTCAGGTTGATTGTAATGTCCTTAAAGTCAATGGCAGTCCATGAGTCAAACAGCACATCCAAAATGATCAAAGACCATTCAAAGTAAGCATAGACCGAGTAGGAACCTGCAACTCTATGGACCTTGTGTTGGATAAAGTAGAAAATTAATGGAATGAGGGTCCCGAAAAATGCAACAGAGGTGTAGAATCTGTAATTTCTCAAACTGGTTCTCTTTGGGGTACAAGTCGTGACATAGTATTCCCAAGGGATGGTCAACACAATATAACTAATCATGAAGACGTCATGCGCATCGTGGTCATCAGTGGAAGTAATATAGACCCAGCCACCACAGGTGACAGTTCTCACAACACCAGAAATCACACCAACAAGTGAAAGCGTGGCCCTCTCTGGAGAATACAGTCTAATGTATGTGAGAATCAACAACAAGAATCTAGGCCCAGAGGTCAGGGCAATCAAAATTTGGAAAATGGATCTCTCCGGGTATCTATCACCAATTGTTGCACTCACACTAGGGAACCACTCCTCAGGGTAGCCATAATGAGCATTCTCGACAATCTTGTGGTAATGCAAGGACACACCCACGGCTAACGCAGCGAGGAACGCTGATGCGGCACAGATGGTGTGCGCGTAGGAGATGTACTTGGCATTCAGTGCCAGGATGGGAGCCGCTTCAGCTGACATGGCGTGTTTCGGGTCAGTGTACTGTAGCTAGCGAGTTATTGAGAGTGAGAATGACAGCCGTGGGGAAAAGTTGAGAAGCTCTTTTACTACCATCGGTGGTTTGTTTTTATTTTTGAGGAATAGAGTTCCGAGGTTGATCTGGCTCCATTCAGGCCTCGGAAATCATTTTCTCATTTGAACAGAACAGAATTGAATCGGCGCACAAGTAACAATTTCGTTCTGATTTACCTTTACCTACTAGATATACAGTATTAGGAATTCTAATTTCTAATGATGATAAAGTCTGTCTCAACTTCACTAAGATGTGCCTAGAGGCCCTGTAATGTCAACAAATCTTGGATCTTGGAATTATGACTAATCAATTTCGTAATTTTGAGTTGTTCCAAAAATTGAAATCGACC
Organism: Barnettozyma vustinii; assembly: GCA_030569515.1. NCBI lineage: Eukaryota > Fungi > Ascomycota > Saccharomycetes > Phaffomycetales > Phaffomycetaceae > Barnettozyma > Barnettozyma vustinii. The sequence continues at coordinate 4,045 of JAJMLD010000011.1, forward strand.
ATCTCCACTTCCTTGTTGTGTGCTGTTCATCGTGATAAACGCCTCAACTGAACATCCAATGCCTGGTACGTGTAATGACTCATCCGATGTTACTCTGCATACTAACCAGCTTCCCAGAACACAAGAGAAACGAACTGGTGTCTTTTGACACGATCGATTACGACAACTACACAGACTTGAAGAAGGCCCAAGAGTCACTTGTTAGAGAGCAATGGGTCCGTATGAGCGCCCTCAAGACCGTGCGTAAGGCATTGGAGAAGTGCTACAGACACCATGGGGTCAACCACTTTGAGGATTGCAGAGAGTTAGCGGAGAGATATATGCAAATGCTTGACACTCATGGAAGTGTTAAGGGGTATTATGGATACCAAAAGAATGACCCATCCAAATAAGGACTGTGCTTAATACCAGCAATCTATTTATTATCTTATTTATTGACTTATTTATTCATCTATTTATTATACACCTGTTTATTGAGTATAGTGATACAATGTGTCTTTACACTGGAGTAGAGAGGGTCATGATAACTACAAGGCTCTTCAAAAACAAATTAAATTACAAACAAGTTATGAGATTATTACAGAGAGTTGTCGCATTAGTTCTTACCAGAAGTACCAACTTCAAGCTGAACATTGTCAAGCTCGAGGGATTCGGTGATCCCGTCAAACTCCAAGACATCACTCGGACCCTTGTAGGTCTTGAGACCTTGGAAGAAGTAGCAGAAAGTGGCATAGAAGACGACAATAGCAACAATGACAATGGTGTAGTTCATGTTGCCAGCATCAACTGGGTTCAAGGTTGGGAAGAACATGGTGATTGAAATGAAAATCAACCATAAGAAGGCAAGGATATTCAACACGACACCCCAGAAACCAAAGTTCCAAGCTCTGTTGTTGCTAAGCCTGGATCTACCACCAAACAACATACATGCGATAGGAATCAAGTAGGCCACTTCGTGACCAATTGTAGTCAATGATAGAATGGTATTGAAGACAACATCAGAAGACAAGTAGAGAATAACGATGATGCACTGTATAACCATGGAGAACAACAGAGCTGGGATTGGAACATCCCACTTGGAGGACACACTGGCGAAGTACTTTGGGAAGATGAAGGCACCATCTCTAGCAAAAGAGTAGATTGTTCTGGAGTTTACCAAAGTCATTGTCTCGGCAGCAAATAGAGCAATAACGGCAGGGACAATTGAGAAGAAAGAAGTGGCTCCAACGTTATTGGTACAGTCCAGCAATAGTTGAATGAAGGCAGATCCAGTTGGGGACTCGATTAGAGAGTTGATGTCTCCAATAGAAGCACACACAGAAATGACAAAGATGAACCCATAGATGATACTGGTACCCACGACAGTGACCAACGCCTTTGGAATAATGTTGTGTTGCACCTTCTGGGTATCCACTTCTTCAGCCAAGTGGGTGACTGCGTCGTAACCAGTGAAGGTGTAAGCTGATTGCAACATACCCAAAATGAAGACATAACCATGGGAGGAGAAGCCGGAAAAGTTGGTGAATTCAGTGAAGATAAACTTGGCATCACGTCTGGCTGGAGTAGTGGCTAATAGTGTGATCATAGTAGCGACAATGGTGGTGACGTTGAAAACTAGTAAGAACTTTGTCCAGTCAGCATGGTACTTGTTGGCAAAGATGTTGCTGGCTGTGAAAAGGAAGATGAACCCCATGGACACAAGCACATAGTGGAAGCGTTCTGGGACATAGTTGGGATTGTTCAAGACTGCAACGCCAATAATCATGACAGTACCTTGGAAAGCAGCACTAGCAGCAAAGGCTATCTGGGCAAAAATGTTGAAGTAACCAGTATACCAACTGGCAACGATCTTGATCCTCTTGGCCTTAGGAAGCAGATAGGCCCACGACAGCATACCACCTGAGGTTGGAGGGAAGGCTGCCGCGATCTCAGCAAGGGAAAGTGCCACGATCATAGTGAAGACAGAGACTATGATGTAACCCCAGACAAGGGCCTGTGGACCACCATAGAGCATAGGTAGTTGTAAAGTGTTAGAGATGGCCGTTGCTGGTGTAAGCGTCACGATACCAAATGCAACAAGCGACCAGATGCTGTGTGTTCTCTTTAACTCCTGCTTGTACCCGAGCTGCTCCAACTCCAGTGCGGCTTCATCCACCGCTGTGACTTGGCCGTACCTTTCTGGATCCGTCTCTTGTGCGTTGCTTGTTGATGGACTCACTTTCATGTCTGACATGGTTTGGTATTGTGAAGTATGTGTTTGGTGTCTTTGGAGAGGTGACTTGCCAGGGGTTTTATACCACAAGGGCAGCCTATAGACCCACTTGCCTGATTTTTGGTGTTTGCACTTTAAAATTAGAGCCAGTTATCAGTCTCGTCCGAAATAGGAAGGTCAAATACGCGCGATTTGCATAAGGGTCTCCGCAACAGTAAGTACGGAACTTTTGATGCGAAAAGAGCAAGTCGATAAAGCAAGTCGATATGCTGCAGCTCTGATCGGCTGATCTAAGGGCTTATCTGTTCATTTGACACTTTTTGTTCGACCGTCCGCGAGTCATTTCTTGGATCACTATGTATATATTCATTTGATCGATTCGATGATCTCGCGAAAGCGAGGTACTTTTGACGGGGATTGCCCATTCTGGTAAATGTTGAGATTAGATAGGTTATTGGGTCTTGTGTGTTGCACTAGTGATTTATTCAAATGATATTGTTCTTGATTTCTTGGATTTAACACCCAGTTTTCTCACTGGCACCCCAATGTTGTCAAACTGGCCAATGTTTCTGTCTGTTGGCTCTCTCCACTTGACATCAAGAATCTCAAAGATTTTCCTTTCACTAAACCCCTCCAGGAGCTCTTTCTTCTCCTCTCCTGTTTCCTCATCCTTCCATTTCTTGAAAAGCCCTTCCGCGTTCAGGCCCATTCCTCTTCTGTGTGCCCTGAGTCGAATCTTCTTGTTGAAATCATCGTTACCAGTAAAGTAGATGAATGCTGCGCCCTTTTCTTCCCATGGCACAAGTAAGAGGTCAATACGACGGCAACGCCCCCATTCTGGACCCTTCCCAATCATGTTTAGATATTCAGGAGTCAAAGCACACCCTCCTAGCCATTTGCTGCTTGATCCAATACTCAAAGAACATTTGTGGTACCCAGTCTGCTCTATTTTCACTAGCAGTTTATTCAAAAAGGTACGGAGTTCCTCAGTTCCAGCATTTGGCTTAGTGACAATAAAGTCAATATCTCCACATGTCTTAGCACCACGTCTGTAGCTGCCACCAATAGTGAGTTCAACATCTGGGTCAATTTCCTTAGCGATACTTTCCAAGTATTGCTCGTGAGCAGTGCATTCCTCCCTTGGGATACGGAGGTTCCAATCCTCGTAGTATTTCAGACCATAGACCTGATTATGTGTCAAGTCATCCCTTGCTTCAACGTCCTTTAGTGTTCTGTTTCCCTGCTTGATCCATTTCTGGGCAAACACGTTACCAACACCATAGATTCCTTTGAACAGTTTTATTAACTTGGAGGCCTCAGAGTGTTTCATCCGATCCAACTTTTGGAGTCCGTGTGTGTCAACAATCTCTTGGATTTTGGCAGCAATAGATTTCCCAATTCCAGGTAGTTTTATAGCCTCATCTTCAGTCTTGATGTACTTTGAAGTCTTGGACAGTGTATCAACTGCATTTCTGTATGCTCTGGCCCTGAATATCTCGTTTCTTGTTTCAGACTCTTCTGCCATCTCTTTCAAGAGTTCCATAGTTTCTTGATTTGGATTTTCACCAGTAAGGGCCAAAGTGTTGATGCTATCATCCATAATCTGAGCTTTTGAAGGATGGCCTGGTGAAGCAAACCTTTGTTTCTTTAGTGGAGGCGAGAGGGAGGTATCAATATCATCAGGGATATCAATTTCATAATCCTCCACTGAATTAATCTTTTTTTTCTGTGCCACAGAGTCCAACAACCATGCTTGATCCAAGACAAACACACCAACAAAGTCCTTCTTTGTAGCAACATCCATAACTTTCAAGATCTGCAAGGGATTTCGCACAATCTTGGTATCCACCAGCACATGGCTTGTAACTCCATCTCGAAACTTCGAATTCACAATTGCACCATTGGACCTGGCAAGCTTCTGTCTAATCGCAGTAATCTTTGCTCTATTGTTAGGAACAAAGAGAAAGTTCAGCCCATTCAGTACGGTTGACATCAGTTCTCTGTCAGGTAGTGGAACATCGTACACTAAATCTGAGCTCATGTCATTCTTTGAATATGTTACAACAATTTATAGCTCCAATTGACTGGACAACTTGTGTGTTTGTGAGCTGTTTGAGGTTTGTTAGAGAAGTTTCATCATTCCTCTCATCACATCGCAAGTGAGTGGTCGTACCAGAAATTATTACTTAAGCAACTCAGAAACAACTGTGTGGTGCGTACCAGTTCTCTACATAGCTTAAGCCTTACCAGTTTTACTTCCTACAACATGTCCTAGAACAGAGATAAAAGGCATTGATTAGTAGAAGCACTAACCGGCAAAATGTTTAGACTCCTTAACAAGTGTGTAAGACCAAAGGTTACAAATTCCCGACACTATGGAGCCTTTTGCGCCCGTTTCAGTTCCCACCAAATCTTCTTTCAGCTTCCTTCCAGTTGATAACGTGCCAGATAGCCTTGAAGTAATCAAGCTTGACGTTCTGGTATTGTAAATAGTAAGCGTGTTCCCAAGCATCGATAGCAACTAACGGAACATACTTTGGACCAACAGTATCCTGGTTGGCAGTAGTGACAACCTCAACAGCATCATTCTCCTTACTCTTCACGATCCAGGCCCAGCCTGAACCTTGGATACCAGCCAATTTCGTATTTGTCAGTGAAATTAAGTTGTCCACTGAACCATACTGGGAATTGATCTTGTCCAAGAGGGCACCAGTTGGGTGCTCTCCACCACCTTGCGACTTAGGGGCCAAGTTCTTCCAGAACAAGTTGTGATTTCTGTAACCACCTCCATGGAACTTGATCTGAGCCTCCAGTTCAATAGTCTTGAGAACATCACCCGCTGCAGAGGCATTAGAATGTTGCTCAATTGCAGTGTTGTAACCATTGACGTAGGTCTGGTGGTGCTTTTGGTGGTGGATTTGGTTGATTTCGCCAGAGATGTATGGCTCAAGAGCATCATAGGCATAGTCCAATTGAGGGAGCGAAACTTTTGGGAGTTCGGAGGTCATTGCAAGAAATTTTTGATACAGTATCGTGAGAAGAACAAAGAAGATAATCTTGGATACCATCTGGGAGGGAGAAACAGTGGCTTTTTATAGGTGAATTTATAATTTGCGCAAATAAAGATCGGTGACTATAGATGTTTTTACATGTTAAAACTTGGGAAGTGTGTAAATCGTCATCTTTAGTAATCATTGAGCAATAGGTAATCATTGAGCATCGTGCATCGTGCATCGTGCATTATGATTAACACCATGATTAGCACGCATATGATCAAATCAAACACAATGGCAATGAGTCTGATTTTACACAACAGATGTAAACAGGCATTCAGATACAGGTATACAAATTAGATTGCCTCAATCTCGCATACTCGATTCAGTTATTTCAAGATTCTCCATGTCTACTCTTCAGCCAATGCGTTTTCGTTTCGGGTGAAGCTGTTGTCGACATTGACACCTTTTGCAATAACTGGATTGGTCTCCAACTTGTCCAACCAGGCCTTGAGGTTAGGGAATTGGTTGATGTCAATCTCATTAAAGTAGTACAATCTGACCCAAGCATAAGCTGCAATATCAGCAATGTTCAAGTGATCACCAACCAACCAGCCATTATTCTCCTTCAATCTAATCTCATAGACACCAAATACACGCTCAGTCTCGTTCTTGTAACGCTCAATGGCATATGGCACCTTCTCTTTTGCAAACTTCTGGAAGTGGTTGGCCTGGCCTTGGTATGGAGCATGAGACGCAACTTGGAAAGTCAGCCACTTGATTTGGTCCCAGTAATGGTTATCATTGATGCTATAGTAGTACTTGTTTTCCCTGTCGTACTTCTCCCCGAGGTAGAGCAAGATAGCACCAGTCTCAAACAACACAGTCTGTTGACCATCGGCATCAACGTCAGACAGCGTTGGGATGCGACCATTAGGATTCAGTTGGATAAACCATGGCTCCTTTTGTTCATTTGTCCCGAAGTCAATGTGTCTATAGTGATACTTGAGCCCGAGGAGTTCCAGATAGACGGTGGCCTTCTGGCCATTTGGAGTACCTAGAGAGTAAAGCTTGAGATAAGGGCCGGTGAGCTTCTCGAATTTTGGATCCTCGTAGTCGAGATTTTTGGATGTGGACATTGCTCTGTATGTAACGGCACTCAACGGACGAGAGTGAACAGTGTAAAAAGGTGGAGGAAGTGCTCGAATTGCGAATCTGGCTCCAATGATTGCTGGCGAAGCACATTGCTTAATAATGTGTGGCGCTAACCGGAAATGTATCAACTTTGCAAACATTTGATTCGAGTCGTCCTAATTTCTTCTCAGTCTGAACGATGTACAAAGCCACCTTTGGTTTGAATGAACACACTGGCAGTCTGCAGACTATAGTTGGTGAAGATGCAGCAAAAAGCAATCAGATCGAGGATTTTCATCTAGTGGGATTGTTGGTTTGCGCAACACTGGATGCCACCGACTGCATGATGCAGCTACCGACAACTAGATTTGTCTAGTTTTGTCAGCTATACAAATAAAGAGTAGATAAAGCACATCCAACATTCAACATTCATTCAACATCAATATCAGATCATGATAAAAACTTGAAAGGAAAAATAAAATACATATACCAAGTTAATGGCTATTTGCATCATATCTGCGCTCAGCTTCTGCCCAATTGATGACATTCCAGATGGCTTGGAAGTAGTTCATCCTAACGATCTGGTATTGCAGATAGTAAGCGTGTTCCCAGGCATCAATGGCCACCAATGGAACATACTTCTGCACCACAGTGTCCTGGTTAGGTGTTGTAATCACCTCAATGGCATTGTTGTCTGCGTTCTTGACAATCCAGGCCCAACCAGACCCTTGGATAGTGGCTAGTCTGGAGTTGGACAATTCAATCAATTTCTGCACTGATCCATATTGTTCATTGATCTTCTGCAATAGTGGACCTGTTGGGTGTTGGCCACCACCTTGTGAAACAGGAGCCAGGTTCTTCCAGAACAGGTTGTGGTTGCGGAACCCACCGCCATTGAACCTGATTAGTGCCTCGAGTTCAAACGTTCTGAGGACATCACCATTGACGGTGGCATTTGCCTGCTGAGCAATGGCAGTGTTGTAACCGGCCACGAATGCCTGATGGTGGTTCTGATGGTGAAGTCTGTTAATCTCGCGGGAAATGTAAGGCTCTAAGGCTCTAAGGCTTCATATGAATAGTCCAACTGTGGAAGGGTAATGTTAGTGAACTCCTCAGGGCAAGTGGTACTGATTTTTTGGCAGAGAATTGCGATGGAGATAAAATTGGCTAACTTCATAGTAGGAAAGTTGATTAACTTGATATTAAACTGTATTTTGATAGTATTATTGATGAAGAATTGCAGAATCATTTTATACTTAAGGCCTTGGAAATTTTCGCTCACAGCCCATTGAGCAACATCTAGTACGTACCAAAGAGGCTTGGAATGAACGTGACGTGTTGCTTAACAGAAGGGAGTATTAATCATCTATTTTTAGGCAGCATAGATCGCAGTGATTAATACTCCTTCTTTCAGACAAGAGCTAGTTGAAGAGGTCACTTGTAATTGGGGGTTCCTTGGCAAAGTCGTAAACACCCTGATTAGGCTCAACTAACACATCAAGAGAAAGTAAGTTCAATGATTTCGGAGGACTTCATGAATCAGTATAGATAATTCTGATAAATGCTGGTGACTTTCATGACGTTTTTGGAGTCATCCTGTGATTGTCTGTTGTTTAGGGGGCCGCATTTGCGAGGTGGAATTTCACTCTCAGCTCCCGACACAATTACAAATAAAACAGTATTAGATACCCAACACACTGCTCATATCTCCAGATTATGCTCCTCGTACTCGTCACTGGTGAGTCGTGACGTTTCAAAGGAGTTGTGCCGCAGTTTGAGATTGTGATGATAAATCCTTGGCTTCAGTCACGGTGTGCCCCAACCACTAGATGTCCTGAACTCATAAACATTGCAGGGGCCGAGCATTCCTAATTTTATGTACAGCCTACACAAGACCATGTGGTTGGGTAAATATACGCATTTTTCGACTAAAACACAATGTACATCTTTAAGTCGATGGTGCATTGGGGTTTGGATGAGAGCTGTTATCGACGTTGACACCCTTAGCAATCACTGGGTCAGCCTCCAACTTGCCCAACCAGGCCTTCAACAGAGGAAACTGATCAATATCAATCTCATTGAACTTGTAGTTTCTGATCCATGGATAAGCTGCAATATCAGCAACGTTCAAGTGATCACCAACTAGCCAACCATTGTTCTCCTTTAATCTCAATTCAAAGACACCAAAGACACGCTCGGTCTCGTTCTTGTAACGCTCAATGGCATATGGGATCTTCTCATTTGCATATCTCTGGAAATGATTGGCCTGTCCTTGGTAAGGTGCATGTGAGGCCACTTGGAAAGTTAACCACTTGATCTGATCCCAGTAGTGTTTAGATCCCACTGGGTAATAGTACTTGCGCTCCTTGTCATAGGTCTCACCGAGGTATAGCAAGATGGCAGCAGTCTCAAACAAGACAGTTTGCTCACCATTGGCATCGACATCGGACAAAGTTGGGATCCTGCCATTAGGGTTCAACGCAAGGAACCATGGCTCCTTCTGGATGTTGGTGGAGATGTCAATGCGTCTGTAGTGGTACTTGAGACCCAGGAGCTCCAGGTAGATTGTGACCTTGATACCGTTTGGTGTACCCAGAGAGTAGAGCTTGAGGTATGGTGCTTGGAATTTCCCACCGTTTGGGTCCTGGATATCGAGGTTTGTCATTTTGATGGTTGATTGTCGAAGATGTGGTTGATGTATGTTGATAGAAAGAAGTAGGGTCAGGCAAAAGGCTTTTTATATGCTGTAGTCAAGTGTGGCTCGAACAAAAACGGCTACATATGCTGAAGTGAGAACTTGGCGATTAGTGGGCTGTCATGATAAGAGCATCCAGAACCTTCTGACTTAAGCTAAGCTAGGATCTGGAACGGGGCTACACGTTACTTAAAACACTTGCCTTCGTTAAAATTCAGGAGAGGTTATAACGTCCTGGAGGTTCTTAAATTCTAAAATACAATGAACGAGAATTCACAAGAATGTGTTTACGCTGCTTAGTTAACTTATAACTTATAAGAGGTATATTTCTGGGGATATCTAACATGGTTTCAGCAGATTGATGCGTTGTTTAATACGATATCTACCCTCCTCTGGTGAGTATTCCCCCAGCTAGATCTACATGCACGGCTAAACCGAGCAGTACCCACCGTCAATTCTGATGTCAGAGCCAGTTGTATAAGTCGAGGCATCTGAGGCCAAGTACAAGTAAGCTCCAGCCAATTCCTGTGGCAATGCTTCTCTACCCATTGGAATCAGCGACCACCACTTGGCCCTGGTCTCTCTAGGGGCGAAGTCAGAGATCGGCGTGTTCACGTATCCAGGGGACACAGTGTTCACCCTGGCAAACCCAGCCCACTCCACAGCAAGCGATCTCCCCAGGTGGAGACACCCAGCTTTGGAGGCGTTGTAACAGGCTTGAACGTTAGGAACATTGACAATGTGTCCCGACATGGACGCAGTAATGATGAACGACCCTGACCCCTTGGCTCTGAAGGTTCTACCCACGGCTCTAGCACAGTAATAAACTCCGTTAAGGTTCACATCCACCAATCTCCTCCATTTTTCTGGTCCTTCAGCAGAGTGCTCTGGGTTCAAAATAGCACCATCTTCCCAGACCATGCCAGCATTCGCAACAAACACATCAACAGTGCCGAAATCAGACTCGATCTGAGCAATTGTTGCCTCTACTGCCTCACAATCAGCCACATCACATTGATAAGCTTTTACGTTGTTTTTGTACTGTGAAGCTAGCCCCTTTGCCGTTTCATGGGCCTTTGGGTTTCTGGAGAAGATAAAGGCCAGATCAGCACCTGCCTGCGCGTACGCTTCAGCAACTGCATAACCAATTCCCGTTGCTCCACCTGAGATAACGGCGATTTTGCCCTTCAGGGAGAAGTTTTCAAAGATATCGTGCGCGAGTTTCGGAGGAGGAGCTGGAAGTTCGTGTGAGAAGTCATCCAGGATGTAGGATCTGGTGGTGGTTATTCCTATCATTTGTGTTGGGGCTTTCAAGGGATTGGAGCTCGCTGCTGGAAGATTTTAAAACAGGTAACTTTCATAGTTAATCTTGCTTTTATATCTGCGAATAGCGAAGATGGCAGATGCATTGCGGTCTGAACAGGGGGTGATATTGTCCCGATTGTTTGCCCGGTGTCAACGAAGTGCGAACCGAGATCCCTAAACTTGAAAACTGACGTACAAATGAGGAATTAGGAATTATTGATTTGATAAGGTATTATGTAATTTTGCGTCGAGTCGAATTTGCTTTCAAACCTACGCAACAATCTCTGTGTCTCTCTGACCTTTCTCTCTCTCTCTCTCTCTCAAACCCGCCACCAACTGCAACAGCGGCTGCCCACTTCACAATGTCCACAGACTTCAAGAGTGCAGACCAGAAGTTGAAGGAGATCATTGACAAGGTAACTGACCTAGATCCTGACTTGCGGTTTATGGCATTGAACGATCTGAACAAGCTCCTTGTTGACCACACTCTTATTATCAACAAGGTCAACACTTACTCATCCCAAATCACCAAAATCCTACTACAAGCCCTGGAGGACCAGAACTCAGATGTACAAACTCAGGCATTGAAGTGTTTCAAGCCACTAGTTTCTGGTTTGGATGACCAAGAGGTGACTAACATTCTTGTTGAGCTGAATAGAACCCAGATTACGCATAACTCCATCACCACGTCCATTCATACGATGGCTATTGGAGAGATCTTGAAGAATGTGAACCTTACGCATGGCTCTACTGGGGAACTTATTGTCACCAAATTGCTACCAACTTTGATTGGCGAAAATGGCCAGGTTGTCGCATCCCTTGACGCCATTGAGACTTTGACTGACCTGGTTACCAATGTAGGTGCCAGTATCACTCAAGAACAAGTGAAGACCATCTACCAGGCTTTAGTCAAGACTATATTCAACGGTGTGAACATTTTGAGCAAGAAGTCAATCACTTGTCTTGGGTTTTTGGTGAGTGTATTGGATGCGGATGACTTTAAGCAACTGCTCCTGTTGATTGACCGTGAATACAAAGATACATTTGAAGGAATCACATTGACCCTGTTGACATACATTTCCCTGGGTAAGGCTAACTCTCAATTCTTGGCTCCATATGTTGACCAGGTAATGACCTTTTCAGTGAAGCACTTGTGCTTGGATAATGAAGGCTTTGATGATGACCAAACCAAGTTGGATGATGTTCGTTATGAAGCTTTACAATTGACCAATACTCTCCTACCAATTGGTGATGAACTGCTTCCATACATTGATCAGATTCTAAGCATTGTTGAGAGGTTCCTGACATATGATCCATACACCAACCATGACGATGATGATGAAGAGGCTGGAGATATCTCTGACCAGGAGTACTCTGATGACGACGACTTTGATGATGAAGATGAAGAGAATGATGACAACACCTGGAAGCTTCGTAAGCAGTCTGCTGAGCTTGTGAACACCATTGTCAAGTTCTTCCCGACTGTGCTCTTGAAGGTTTACAGTTCTGGTCTCTTTGAGAAGATTCTGAACAGTATTTCTGACTCTTCTGAAGCAGTATCTTTTGAAAAGATTAACACCTTGGACACCATCATTGAAGCCACTATCAAGCAGCATGGTAAGATCTCGAGTAGAAAGAGAAGAGGGTCAGACGTCTCTATGTCCGATGTGGAGGACTCGTTGACACATATGCTTAAGTACAGAAATCGTATTGTGGTGACCTTCACAAAGGAGATGAAAAATGTGAAGCAAAACAACATGACCAAGTTCAACATCTTTTTGACCTTTTTCCAGAATTTTAGTAAATTGGATGACGACTTGGAGTTGCTTTTGAAGAGCGTGAGGGAGTATAACTTTGGTCTAAACTTGGAGCTACTGAAGCTTTATTCTGCTGTACTGAAGGATAATGATTTGACCTCATTTGGAGGTGAATTGCTATACATTGTGGAAGTCATTAATGGTGGATTGACAGGGAAAAACCACATCAGCATCCTCAATTCAATTGAGACCTCTGTTGATTTGTTGAATGTTTTATACAATGAGACATTGACTCAGTCGATCATTAACTTGGCCACCAGCTCAAAGAGTGACAGCGAATTGAGAAATGTTGCCATTCAAAGCTTAGCTGACTTGAAGACAATGCCGTCAAATGTTGTTGCAGAGATTTTGACCCATTTGATTGGCAGCTTAAATTATGAACCAATCGTTGTGAGCAGTACCAATGCCATTTCCAGTCTTGTCGAGACCTACCATTCCGTGATTGATGCGGGGCAAATCAACGAGATTGTGAGCCGGTACAAGCCACTGATCCAGAATAGCAACTATGCTGCTACCACTGTGGAGTCACTCTCTGTCATTGTGCGCTACTTCAAGGTTGACAACTCTGTGGGCGATATCTTGTTGGATATTTTCAACCAGAACAAGCACCAGTCGCAGATTTTGAAGGTGTTGTCCTACTTAGACTTTGAGAATGAGAAACTGAAGGAGATCTTCTTAAAGGCTTCATTAATTGATGAGGTTGATGAGGAGGCTCTATTGGTGATTTCTAGAAAGATTGGCTCTGAGTTGATTCCAATTTTGGAGAAGTATAGTGAAAATGACAGAAATGTCAAGATTTTGGCTAGCATTATCGTCAATGAGAATTTGACCTCTTACATCGAGGACAGAGAGGCTGATCTTGCTAATCGCCGGAACACAGCTTTCAATATCAAGCTTTTGGGCCACATTGGTGAGTCCATTGAGCTCTCATTGAGCGTTGAGGACCTGGTTTTCTTCTTTGAAGAAGACGAGACTAAGATCTATGCAGCAGAAACCTTGGGTAAACTCATTTCCAAGAATTCAGGTCAGTATCTAGACAAGTTCCTGCAGAAGATCAGAAATAATCAAAATCGTTACCTATTGCTTGTGTCCATCAAACAGGTGCTAAAGATTAATAAAGGACTTCAGTTTGAAACTTTCCAAGAAATTTGGGACACCATTTTCCAAATCTTGGTTGAGAGTGACGAGATTGATGAGGATCTGTCCAAGATTTCTGGCCAGAACATTGGTTTGATTCTGGTGAACAATAGTGATACCAACTACTTTTACAACAAGGCAACTGATTCTTTAAGAGCTGAACAAAACAAGCCTATCATCTACACTATTGTTGCTGCTATCAAGTTTATCCTAGCATATGACAACATTGTCTATATTGATCTCATTGATTCGCTGCTATTGGAGGTGTTTGACAAGATTTCAGTTGATGATTTGAAGATCAAACAGATTTCAATCATTACTCTAGTGACTGCCTTGAATAACCAATTCAATACTCTGGTTCCATACTTGCCAGCAATCCTGCCAAAGATTTATGATGAACTTGCCACAAAGAAGAAGTATCAGGAAACTTTGCAGATTGGTCCTTTCAAGCACAAGGTTGATAAGGCTCTAGAGATTAGAAAGAATGCATTCGAGATTCTGTACAAGTTGAGTTTGAACCACAGTTTGCTAGTCGATACGATTGACTTTAATGAGATCTTGTCACAGGTTATTAACCAAGGCTTGGTAAATGATATCATTTCCATTAGTTCCTTGATTATCATCAAGTTAGTTGAGTTTGATGAAGTGCTGCTAAGCGTGGAGGACAAGACCTTTTTAAGTGAGGGTATCGACAAACTGTTGGGTAAGATCAAGAAGAAAGAGGACCTACAGAAGGATTCGAAGGAGGAACAAGAAACCAAGGCTATTTTGATCAACTTGAGAAATTCCATTTTCCAACAATGATGATTTACTGAAGATATTTGAACTCGTTGCTACCATCAACTATGAACTGGAAGACCTTTAATTTTCAAACGTAATAGATCGTATCATATTGATCTCGTTCTCATTTGTCAGTTTGAGATAAAGAAAAACCCAGGCTCAGACCAGATACCAGTATATAAAAGATTCAAGATTTCCCTGTCCACTGCTCTCATTTGCCCATCGCCTGTGCTATACTTTTGCGTGCACACCCTAGTGCACCCTCAGGCTCACAGGTGACTTTTGTGGTAATGAATACCCGATTTGGTAACTTCAGGAGATGCCTCAAGAAGGGAATCGTGAATAATCCTAGTATCCGGTCAAGGTTTGAGGATTGATTGTTGAGTGTTATAATAGCAAATGGCTTTCCTGGTGTTGATATAAGGTCGATCTACGTATATATTCACGTACCTATTGTTGCTAATCCCGTGAAACCCGGTAAATCCAGACATATATTATAATGCGGAGATAAGGTACCTGTATAAAAAGATTAGCTGAAAAGATTGTCCAAAATACTGAAAAGTGATTGGATAAGAGAGTATGTATCTACGAATTTCTATTTTTGCGTTTGTAATTCTGGAATCTGTCGCGTTGTGCTGTCAATGGTCATCCATGCAGAACCATGCAGTTGTTGAGCATGCGGCATGCGCGCAAAGATTCTCGTCAACAGTTCGAGAATTAACGTATATAAACTTTTCAACTCAACATTTCACCCTCTTTCACCCTCTTACTCTCTCTTTCTCTCTCGCTTTCTCTATCACACTACTCTATTTCAAAAAAGAACAAAGCAACAAGTTCAATGACCCTTGGCCCAATCACCACTTCATACATCTCCGAAGAGTTCACCCATGAACTGCCAACTCCACCACCGAAGCTCGCAAAGAACATATTTGACAACTTCTCTCTGAAGAGAAAAGTGGCCGTCATCACTGGTGGTGCCCGTGGTATCGGCTATGCTATTGCTGAGTGCTATTCTCAGGCAGGTGCAGACATTGCGATCCTCGACTATCAGGTTGAACTAGCTCGTGAGTCAGCAAAGTTGCTTGCTGCCACTTACAGCAACAAGGTTGGGGCCTATTTCGTCGATGTGTCCAAATGTGAGGCTGTTGAAGAAGTTGTCAGTGAGATTGAATCTGACTTTGGTACTGTTGATGTATTTGTGGCTAATGCTGGTATTGTGTGGGAAGACGGTGGGATCTTGGATCCAGCACATTCGGCTCAAGGACCAGACAAGTGGAGAAGATTGATTGACGTGGACTTGAATGCCGTGTACTACTGTGCGAGAGCGGTGGGCAAAATCTTCAAGGCCAAGGGATCAGGTTCATTTATTATTACTGCGTCCATGTCCGGTCATATTGTCAATGTTCCAAACTACCAGACTTGTTACAATGTCGCAAAGGCTGGGTGCTTGCACATGGGTAAATCCCTTGCTGTTGAGTGGGCTGGTTTCGCTAGAGTCAACACTATTTCTCCAGGTTATGTTGATTCAGGTTTGTCTGACTTTCTGCCTCGTGAAGTGAAAGCCAAATGGTGGTCGCTGATTCCAATGGGTAGAGAAGCATTGCCACAAGAACTGGTTGGTGCTTACTTGTACTTGGCCTCGGATGCCTCCACTTACACCACTGGTTCTGATATCAGAATCGACGGTGGATACTGTTCTGTTTGAAGTTATAGAGATGTATTAATCGATCTATTCATTTGAGGGTTTCAACATTTCTGGACTCCTTGAACATTTTTTCCTCCTTCTTGTCCCTTATAGACTCTTCAATTCAATAGCGGCTTCACTTCACTTCATCATCTTTACTCTAATCTTGCAGCACTTCTTTCTCTAGCTTAGTTTGTGGCTCGTCATCGATACCCTTCAGATACTGCTTCTCTTCAGTCATTGTCTCAACTATCCTTCTGGCTCTTTTGGCATAATCGGCATCCACACTTTCCAGATCCTCTTTCTCTTCATCCTTTTTCGCAGGTATCCTCTTTTCCTTTCCATCAGTCTTCTTTTTCTCATCATCATCTAGGGCGCTCTCGTCTTTCTCCTTTGGCTCCTCCAAGGCAGCAGTATTCCAGCTTTCCACAACCTTTTTCAGACTCTCAATCAACCTATCTCTACCACCACCTTGAAGTCCTTCAAGATAAGTTACCAGGAGGTCCTCGTACTTTTCTTCTATTGTCTTAATATGCTTCAAAATCCAATTCTGTTTCTGTTTGGAAAACTTCCAGTTGTCCTTGTCTTCATTGTACTGCCTCAAGTAAACGAGTTGGTCCTTTTCTGGTGGAGGTGCTCTTTCTGATTTAGGAAGTTTCACTCTCTTAGCTGTCTTCTTCTTCTTCTTCTTCTTACTCTCCTCGCCATCTTCAGTCTCTAGCTTCCTCTTGTTGATCTGTTTCGCCTGTTTCTTAGTGACTTTTCCCGAGTCAAGGTGTGCTGTGATGGCAAGTGGATCCTGTTCAAGTGACTCCTTGACCTTAAGACCAATCTTCTTCCAGGCTGGAACATGAGCAGACATGATTTACAATTTGATGGTGTAACAACTTTAGTTTAATCTGAGTCCTCGTAGAAATCCTTATTTACCTTTGCAAGCTAAAAAAAAAAAAAAAAAAAAAAAAAAAAATTATTCCCCCAAAACAGGGTAACCTCATCGCAGTCTGTGTTGGCCCGTCCGCTTTTATAAAAAAAAATTTCAAGAGCATTGAAACTTTTCCCTTTACTTTGTTTTTCCTCTTCACATTCAAATTTAAGCAGAATGAGTCGCAGACAGCAGAGTTTTCTCTTCTGAAGAGTGACTCTGTTTGCTCTCACCGGGTGGCTGTAACTGAGTTGGCTGCCTGGTGGGGTCTGTGCTCTATTGCGAGAGCAAAAACTACACAGTTTGAGTCTGGCACAGTATTGGGAGTTTTATATTCCCTGTAGGTGTCTGATATAGGAGTTCGTAGACATTCTTTTGTGTACTGCTACAAATCTTTATTCTGAATTGGTGATACTTGTAGCTAGCTGATCGATCTCTCTCACAAATTCAATTTCAATGTCCCCATGAAGCGATCGGGGCAAAAAAAAAAATGATCTGATGACCTCCCTCTCTTTCTATCCACCAAATCAATTATCGAACCAATTCACTACAACAAGAATGGCCCTACCTAAGATCAAGGCAGTGATCACAGACTGGGACGACACGATCACGGACAAAGACACCATTGAGCTCGTCGCTGAGGCTGCGTACATTACAAAGCCGGATTTCCCAGTGAGATGGGACTTCTTCTCTGGTGGCTACTATGACAAATACAAACAGTATATTGAAGAATTTGGGGAGAAACACTCCCTGGAAGATGAGATCCAGTATCAGAATGGACTGAAGTCCGTGGAATTGAGCTCTGTGGATCAGTATGTTGCCCACGATTTGTTTAAAGGCGTGGAGAATGAGACTCTGGTACAACAGGCTCACAAAGTGAAGATCAAACCGGGCTTCTTTGAAGTATTCCAACAGCTTTATGAGAAAGGGATACCCGTTTATATCCTCAGTTGTAACTGGACATCGCTTATAATGGAAAAAGTGTTCAAAGACCAGGGCTTTGAGAGTAACGATCGATTCAAGTTTGTCACTAATGAATTCCAACACGATGATGGTGTGTTGACTGGCAAGGTTGATGACTGCAGATGCATAAGAACAGGAACGGATAAAGTGAAGCAGGTGAAGTTGATTAATGAAGAATTGAAACAGCTTGGGATCGAGGATGGGGTCTACTACTTTGGCGATAGTGCAACAGATATCTTGCCCATGTTGGAGGCCAACCATGGTATCGTTTTGGACAATGGATCAGCATTAAAGACATTGGAAAAGTTGAGAATCAGCTACGATGACGGTCTACAAGGAGGTTCAAAGATAAAACACATCAAGAAGTGGTCTGAAATTAAACAACTGATATGAACAAGCAATGCGAAGTGAGAACCCCATTAATGAACAAATAATGACTGCCACGGTGTAGATAATCACAACATGATGTATCTGTCAACTCTTACCAATCCCTCATATCGGTTGCTAAAAGATGAAGTTCTTGGGGTATACTGCAAAAGCTCGTCAAAGGCAGGGATCTTTCTCTTAACCTGACCATCGACAACAGAAACATCATCGTACTCGCCCCAGAAGCAAGATACAGTGACACCTAGCTTATTGTTTGGTGAGTTGGAAGGTTCCTGTTCCTCACCATCCTCCAACCATTTCGGTATCCATTGAAGACCCAAGTGATAAGTGTTCTGGCCCCAGTTCAACTTGTGCAAGTGCACGGCATCAATACCAGAAAGGTACTTGTAGACATCATTACCATCAGCATCTTTGCTTGGACCAGAAGGCACTCCAGCTATATTATTGTTCTTTATAGCGCTACCCACAGACTTGTTAGTGAACTTGTCGTGATAGTAAGTCAATAGTCTCAACGGTGACTTCCCATGAGACCCAGACTTGTAGCTAGTGGAATTGAAACTCAAAGAGCAGAATCTGTTGGACTTTGTAGAGATTTCAATCTCGGCAGTCAGAGGCGCATATGGCGAAGGGTCAGCCTCTGCGCCAGACTTCAAAACATTGATCGTCAGGTATGAAAACAAGTCATCCGCACTCCCATCAACCAAGTATGGTCTTTCAGAAACATATTTGCACAACTCATTACCATCAGGTTGTGGAGTGCATGTAATCTCTTGACCACTAGACTTAACAGAGGGTAAATCATCCAGAATGTCATACAAGAATCCAGACCTGCCAAACACTTCAACTTTGGCCTCTGGAGTCTTAGTATCCAGGTCAATAGTCTGTGCGAATCTGAACTTCAATGGAGCTTCAGCACTGAATGGACTGGAGAACAGAGAGTTTATTGTAGCCAAGAAAGTGGAAACCACCAAGAAGACAGCAAAGAGGTAGTTCAACTTGTATGAAAAACTGAGCAAGGGGGCAGTCAATGCCATACTTGAAGCCAAAAGCACAGCGAAGACAGCATATTGTGACTCTAAACTCTCTTGCACAGTCTGGTTGATACCTTCGAGGATTAAAGTGACTGAAAGATAAGTCAAGAGGAAATTGATAGGAACAAGTAGCAAGAACTGCAAACTCCAGTCATAGGTGAATGAATTGTGCTCAGGATGGCCCTTCTCCACTGGGCCATGAACATGATCTTCATCCTCAGTATCTGATACAGGAATTGAGTTGGATAGTAAAGGAGAGCTCTCGTCCTGTAGATCTTCCAATGAATCATGTGCCTCTTCATCAGCTCCGTTTGGAATTCTTCTTGGTGGAGCAATTGAAATTCCAAAAAGGCCCAAAAACACAGACACCGAGTACAGGGTATAGACAATGGAGATCAGGTATTCACCAGTAATGGCACTCGACTGGCTTTCAGTAACAGTGGAGTATAGAAGAGTAGCCCATAGTGCAACAAAAACAACCAGGGTGATGACCAACTTGAAATCATGGACTGGCCAAAAATTGTGACTGATTGTTAACAGGGCATAGTTGATGAACAAGAAGGTAGATGAAAGGGCAATCAAAGGAGAATAAAAGTCTCTTGAGACAATGAATGGGTTAATTGAAGCAATAGTTTCATTCAAAAACTTGGTGGCAATTCCAGAGATGACAATGGAAAGCAAAACTGATATCCAGCTGTATCCAATATTCCAAATCTCTCTTTTGCTAATCACAATCCCAAACAAGATCAAAACCAATGGGACAATGGTTAACAAAGCCATGTTTGCAATTATCAAAGTGTTCGCTGGCAATACCACGAAGTAATGACCTAAAATGTCAAAGTAAACGGCTTGAGTCTCATTGTCCTCGCCAATCTCCTTAGCGTTGGCGATTGCATATGTCAAATCAAGCGTGTTTGACAGCATGTGCCATAGGGCATTCTTAGAAGAATATTGAATGGCGTCTTTAGCAGTGTGGTATAATGATCTGGGTTTGTAAAATGCAATATCCACACCTCTCAGTCCGTTGGAGGAGTACACTCTGTAATCAGTCTCACTGTGGACAAACCCGCTGGTGAACCCTTGTTGGAAAATTGAACTACCAAAAGGCGATCTGGCAGATTGGTAGAATTTGGCAACTTCATAGTCAGTTGATCTGAAAAGGATGGCACGCTCACCAGTTCCAGTACCTTCAAGGTTGATCACATACGAAACCAATTCTCTCCAGGGATGGTTCAAGAATGCCTCAGCTCCAAATAGTCCAAATTCCTCATTATTGTTGAAGTTGAAAACAATAGTACGAAGTGGACGGACGCCAGATGAGACAATGTGCTCCAAGACACCCAACATGGCAGCGACACCCGTACCGTCATCAGTGGTCCCGTAAGCTGTAGGGACACTGTCGTAGTGCGAGCTCAACAACAGCCCTTCAAGTGTAGGGTCCTGACCTTCAACCTTGACCAATACATTCGAACTTTCAAAATAGTGGAGTGGTGCATAGTCTGAGGTGGCATTCCACCAACTTGGAATGATCTTGAACGTGATTAACTTCTCCTTGGTGTCATCACTTATACTGATGAGTTTGGACTTAGAGGCCAATTGAGTGACTCTGTCAACAATATAATCATGCACTTCATCATTAGCATGCGATATGTATGGATGTGGCTTAGAGGAAATCTTTTGGAGATCCAGCCAGGCAGATTGCAGCTCTTCTGGGGCATTAGTAGGAATAGATAGTGATCTTTCTTTAGCTACAAACACTAACCCGCCCACTAAAATATAAGTCATGAAGACAAAAAGAGTCAATGACGTCTTTCTGAATCCAAAAACTGCCTGTATTGACCTTGTGAATACCGAAGGAGAGGTCTGTGGAGACTGTACGGTTTGGCTTCTACCAACTATTCTTCCAATTGGCTGCGTCTCTGTAGTTTGCTGGGGCAGGGAAGTAGCTGTTTTGCTGGTCGAACCGTACGTCAGCGGTGAATTATCAGGGCTCTGCTGTTCATTCTCAGTGCTGTCGTTCATAGTGTCCTTTTGGTTGGAAGAGACTGACTTACTCATCGTTAACTGTGCCTAAGCGTTTGTTTACAGGAAAACAAACAACCAGGAGGATCTGCCATTGTGCTATGGGTAAATATTCTTCAACAGGGAATTATTGTCCACGTGGCGTTTGGTAGGGCCACTCATAAGATACCGATGCGTGAGACGGACAAATGGGGGAATAGAAAAAAAAAACCAATCCACTGTGGAGGCTCTACTAAGACATCATCATCAGAAAAGCAAAAAAAAAAAAAATAATAAAGACCAGTAACGTGAGGGGGATGCCCTTATCTTATCTTATCAAAACATCAGCACGTTAAATCCATACTAGAATACCACCAGACCATTCAACTTATCCGTGCTCGCAATCAAATCCACTTCATAATTTTACTCTTGTTGTTTACCCCTAAAGTGCTATCTCTTTAAAGGCGTGGGTCCAATAAACACATCTCTCCAATGCTGTTGACTTTTGACACAAAGAATAAAAAGAATCCCACAGTGGCGACGAAGGACAACAATAGGGGAGACACAATAACGCTTCCTCCTCATCCGCAGCAGATACCCAACCAACAGCACCAACTATTGATGATTACGGGCAAGACAGATCCTATGACCAAGGCTGATGGAAGAAACTCAGAAGTTCAGAATGTTCTCGTCAACAAAGAGGCTGATTCTGACGCTTTCAAGTTCACCAAGAAGAGAACAAACAAGTCGTGCATCACCTGCAAGATACGAAAGAAGAGATGTTCAGAAGAGAGACCCATCTGTTCTGATTGTAGCAGATTGGGGAAAAACTGTGTGTGGGCCACTGATGGTATGACCAACGACATGATACGGCAGCTGAAAAAGAAAGTCGAAGAAGAGGAGAAGCTCACAAAGAAGAGAAAAGTTACACCTGCTCATAAACGTGTTCAGAAACCACCTACAAAACAACAACCAGTCTCTGAGCAACTCCATCGCCCAGGTATTCTTCCATACAAGGGACCACATGTCCCTCCATCATCACACAGCTCTTCTACTTCAGAAAGAAATCCACTTTTGGGAACAAAGGCACCTTCAGCCTCCAAGATTAACGATCTCTTGAATGCAGATCTTTTCCAGAGACATGATGAACTACTCCAGCGAAGCCAAACTCCAATCGCTACACATTTGACGAACTTATCTAACTCGCGTCAGAACTCTCCATTTTTGGGACCAGCCCTGCCAGCAGCAAGCCCCACGGCCCTTCAACACCATGAACCAACTGCTTCACCACAGCCACTCTGGGATATGGCCTCCACTGACCGGATTTTTGAGTTCAGTACATTCTTTGAAAACAACCTAAGGCAAAACTCTAAGAAACGTCTTGAGTCAGATCGCATAGAA
Source organism: Barnettozyma vustinii (assembly GCA_030569515.1). Lineage (NCBI taxonomy): Eukaryota > Fungi > Ascomycota > Saccharomycetes > Phaffomycetales > Phaffomycetaceae > Barnettozyma > Barnettozyma vustinii. Next base: position 26,507 of record JAJMLD010000011.1, read on the forward strand.
CTTTTGGATGATAATGACAATGAATTACACAAACACAACAATGATGATAACCAAGATATTGAAGAACTCCCACTAGACTCTTCCGATCACGAAGCCTTACAGAATCGTCTAGCTACCATTCCATCACCTTCAAACTTTACAGATCCCTTAGAGAGCTTTGATCCCTTCAACTTTGACATTTTACCTCATCCAAATCCAACCATCTTGAACATAGATCCAATGGGCTCCCATTTGTATGATTACTATGTGAATAGGCTTTCAGGTATAGTCTCCATTGTGCCGCCAGAGTCCAACTATTATCTCAAGTTCTTCCTGCCCATGGCTGCCCAGAATGAGGGTATTTTGAATGCCATTTTGGCATGGTCGGCTTATCATATTGGAGGTAGCTATGAGCAGGAGGGAACAAAGTACATGAGCAAGGTCCTGGACTATATTCAGGAGACACCAGCAGTCACTGACTCTGAAATCTTGCAAAGATTGGCCAACTTGCTCATCATGGCTGGTGCAGAAATTTGTAAAGGTGATGTGCGCAAGTGGCCAGTGTTTTTGGAATGGGGGTCTAAGATTATCAAACAAAGGGGTGGATTGTTTAAGTTCAAGGAGAACAAGGAACAGCACTGGTTGATTTCGAGTTTTGCTTATCATGATATTTTGACCAGCTCCTCAAGCGAGAGAGGAACATACTTCCCTGTGGAAGATTATCAGAACTTCATGGTTCATTTGGGGTCCGGTATTGATCCTCTACAAGGTATCATTAAGCCATTGCTCAACATTATTGGTGAGATTTCATCCCTGGCACATGAGACCAAGAGACTGTTGAAGATCAGTTCCAATTCTTTGGGTTATGGGATCTTGGATGATGAGAATGGTAATGAAATTGAGGAAGATGATCATGAGGAATATAACATTTATGAAATTCCTGGTATTGATACCCCAGAGTCTGAAAAGAACAAGACTGTGTCAAGATACACATCTCTGGTCACCATCATGTCCAGATCCTCAGAACTCGAGAATAAAATCAATGAATGCAAACCTGATCCTGAAGACCTTTCCAGTTTTGGCTCGCAGGAACTTGAACTTCAACTGACACTATTTGAACTTTTCCAACTTACAGCTAAGCTTCATTTGAGACAATCTGTTCTGAGACTGAACCCATCGTCGCTTGAAACTCAATTCATTTTGTGTGAGTTGTTGAAGTGTGTTGATATTGTTTTGAAATCCTCTGTTGAGGCCTCCTTGTGCTTCCCGTTGTTTATTGCTGGTATGAATTGTACCACTAGAAAGGATCGAAAGATGATGCTCAACAGATTCAACGGCATCATGCAGCGCTACAACTTCAAAAATTTGGAGAGAGCAAGAACTGTGATGGAGCAGGTGTGGTTGATAGATCCATCGGGAACAAGATGTGTGGATTGGTACGAGATTGTTAAGAAGCTGAACTGGGATTTGAGTTTTGCGTAAAAGTCCCCAATAATCAACTTTGATCGCAACTACACTCAAAAAAGGTAAGTAATGACTATAATAAATAAGTGCAAGGAGTTCGATGCCAACAGAGAACAACCATGCTAATGACGGCACTTCAAAAGGAAAACTAAGTTCAAGATGATGTCTAATTTTTCATAGTTTCAGGCCTGCGTGGCTTCTCTTCTCTTCCAGAGGCCCTCTTGGCATTTGGCCATGACCCAAGCCATGCCCTTTCTTGTATTCTGAGTGTTTTGTTCAAATCTGTTGTGTGACCATGCCTCGATTCTATCCTTAACCCCGAAGGTCTTGAAATTAGAACTAAACTTGACATTGTAGTTGACATTAGTGGTGTTGTTGGAATTGTCGTACTTGTAAGTTGTGTACTCTTCAACCCGTATTATCTTGGTGTGGTCAAGGTTTCTCTGGTAGGCCTTCATCACCTGCGTCTTTGGGTCAATTACGGTCTCCTCAATGATCCAGGAGTATGAGATCTTTCCCAGGAAAGGTTTGACCCATTTTGGAAGCTTTCCATTCTTCTTGATGAGTCTAGTTGTGTAGAGTTTGCCATCGTCTTTGACCTCCCTTCTCAGAGTATCAACTGACTGGACATGTGAGGCATAAGGGTTTGGGTATTTGTTGAAGAACGCCACTGTGACGGTCTCAAAGTTGAAGTGGTAGTCGTGCACGTTTCTGTACCAGAGCACCATTAGGTTTGCTGATAGTTAGATTGCAAAGTATGTGTCTGTGTGCGAAATGAAATCAAAAGATAATGCCAGCCGATAGAAATTCTCTGCTGACAAAATGCGGGCTCGGTGGGGCTCAAGAGCTATTGGCAGATAGAAACTTGAAAGTGAAGGTACACGGGATAGATGACAGTTATTGTTCAACTCTGGTAGTTCTCACAGTGGGCCTTAAATTCACTTTCTAATTGGAAGATGTTTTGCTGATTAAAAAGCCTACAATCAAATTTTCAGCTTCAAAGATCTCTTAGAAAATTCAGTGATGACCAATTCTCCAGACCAGTTTCCGCGACCGGCGATAAGTCGGAAATGACGGACTTAAGCGTGTACCACCAGAGAAGTCTACAAGTTGTACATACGTCTATAGGAGTCTCTCTCTGTACTCTACTTTATCTATACACAATTGAACTTTTATCACCTGAGAAAACAATAACAAACGCCTAAAACAAACCCCGAAATTAATTTCGAACAACGAGCCCAAAGCCCCAGTGTGGTTGGCTCATCTCATTTATGCCTTCTCAAACCAGAAGAAGGGCAGCACCACAGAGAGCAATCGGAACAACAACTTTTCCCATGTTGATCTCTTTCACCATGGCACCGGCGTTGTTGGTTTTATTGGAGACGCTCCCAATAGTGTGGTACACACCATCGGATGCAGACAATGTGATTTCCTTGGTGATAGTACCACTGGTCAATGTGCTCAGGGTAGTGCCTGTGTGTGAAACTTTGTCTGACGAAAGTGCTGATGATGGAGTCCACCAAACTGTAACTGAAGGAGTCCACCAGACAGTGGCTGATGTGGTGTATGTCGTGTCCCAATTGGAAACAGTTGTAAGAGTCATACCATAGGTTGTAGTGGTTGGAGTTGTTGTTTCCCCTTTGTTACTCTCATTGTTTGTTGTAGCCTTTGTGGTCTCTGTTGTCTTGGTGGTTTTTTCTTGTTTACCACCAGTCGTGGTGGCTGTGGTGGTCGTGGTTGACTGTTCATCCAACCCACCGCCATTTTGGGCAAGAACTAGGCAAAATAGGGTGGATGCAAGGACAGATTTGAAAAGCATTAGTGAATATCGTATCGTATTGTGTTGGTTGGTCTGAGATCCAGTCCAGTCTAGTCTGTTATTTGCGCATGTATCTATCAAATTTATATAGTTGACTGTGATCTGGTTTGATCTAATTTTCATCAGCCAGCATTTCCAATTTAACGTTTCCAGCCGATGACGCAATGCTACGAGGCGCTAGCGATACAACAAACATCAACACAAAAACACAAATTAAGAAAAGACCATTTAGAAGTTATATATAGACTATACAGAATCAAGATGTTCTAGATTAGTTCAAACCCAATACTTCTCTTTGTGATTTCGATTCCGGATCGAAGAATGGCACCTCAGCCAGAGATGTGACTCTTGTGCCATGTCTTGGTTCGTCACCGTTATAATCCCAAACAGCATGGTGTTGACTGACTCTGTTATCCCATAAAGCGGAAGATCCAAGACCAGATTCGTTCTTCCAGTTAAATCTCACTTGGATGTCCAAGTTCTTCTCGTAGATATCAAACAAATAGTCTAAGATTACCTTTGACTCGCCAGGTTCCAACCCTTCAATCTCAGTGGAGAAGGTACGGTTCACAAACAAAGACTTCCAGCCAGTCACTGGATGGGTTCTAACAATAGGGTGTTTTCTGATGATAGGCTTTGGACCACTCAAAGGGTCGTTTCTATCCAAGTAGCTGTGCATGGACTTTTGCAAGACATACTTTCCTTCCAAGAACTTCTGGAATGCAGGACTCAACTTGTCATAAGCCGCATAACCTGAAGACCAAGCAGTGTCACCACCAAGGGAAGGAATGGCATCATTGTGCAAATGAGTGATACCCGCAGGTTGCAACTCATGGGTCAAATCAGTATGCCATTTTTCAGTACCTGTCTTAACCTTGAAGGAGTACTTGACACCATCTCTTCTTTGCAAATCGTTCCAAATGACATTTGTACCTGGCAAACCATTGACTTGATAAGCCTGTGGATGAACCTCAACGTTACCGTAAAAGTGACCTATCTCCAACTGCTTCTGTGGGGAGAGATCTTGGTCCTTGAAGAAAACAACGACTCTCTCAGCAATCAAAAGGGCCAGTTCATCTAGTTCCTTCTCATTCAAATCGGCCAATTGAACACCAACAAGCTCAGTACCGATATACTTGGTCAAGTGCTTAACCTCTTTAACCTTTGCGAAAAGGGCCTTCTTCTCAGGATCGGCATTCTTACCTCTCACAGTGTATGGGACCTCCTTATCTCTGATCTTTTCAGCATCATCCAGGTATAGAGGAATCTGTTCAGAAGGTGGTTTCTCTGGGTATCCCTTTGAGAGATCGACACCATGTCTTTCCAATCTGTTGCGGGTAGATTCTGGAAGGTTCTCGAGGTAGCTACCGTCAAACCCACCTCTGACTCTGTCAGACACATCAACTGTCACAGAGAGGGACTCTGTACCCTGTCTGATTTCTTCTAGTACTTGCTCAGTGGTGGATGGCATTCTGTGAATGGTTGGATCGAGTGTTGATCCCCCGTATTCAGTGGCCTTCCTAGTGCCTTTTTATAGCGCTTCATTGGTGTGGAGAGTAGCCACAATACCGAACAATCTACTGTGGTTTTCTTAGTAAGGATGACAGGTTGTCCGTGAAAACTGCCCAACTGGGGGCTATTAACCTAGAGCATGGGAGCCACACCGGGGATTGAGTGTTCCAACTTCCAATATACCTTTTCTCCAGTTGGTAGGGGACACATTTTCGCGGGTTAACTTGATACTGTGTACAAATTGGTTGACACAATTCGCGTTAAAGACCATCAAGGGTTCAAAGCCAAACCCAGCCCCACGGTCCACTCTCCATCTTTCATCGAAAGTCGATCAGTTATTAGAGTTGTGGCGAGTCGAGTTACAACTCGCGAGTTTCTCGATTTTTGACAACGAGTTATAACTCGCGAGTTATGAGTTGAGGGGTGTTTCAACTCGTTGTTAGCCGTAGGATATATATGTTCGTACAATAGGTGATAATTGCTATTGACTGATGACTAAATTTCAACAATTATTAGAGTGATCGTCTTTCTTAGTAAAACTATAATCAATTAATTAACAATGGTCCAACAGGCAAGGAAGGAGTCATATTTCTTGAACTCTCAGTTCCTGGCATTTTAATTTACCTTCACAAACATGCGTTTATCTACCAAAAAGTTCACTTTTCAACCACTTTCCATCACGTGACAGTCATTTCCCCGAACTTGTGAGTTAACGAGTTCAGGACAGCCAACTCGTGGAGTTGACTCGCGAGTCACGAGTTGGGGATTTTTCTCAACTCGTCGCAACTCTATCAGTTATCAATGTTCAATGTTAGAGTCTGAGTCTAGAGTCAATCCTAAAGATTATATCTGCATGCAGCATGTATCCTGTCAATTTTAGTGGTGTGTGGCTATCCATTGGCTGCTTTTGGAGTCAAGTGGTTCTTATGGGATTTCAGTTGGTGGTCCTCGAATCATGACTAAGGATCTGGGCTCATGAATTGGGGGAGGCCGCCGCCCAAATAAGTACAGGCGCCTAGCTCATGGATCTGAATCCGTCTTCTTTGAAAATTGAAAGCTCTCCATGTGTAATACCTTCCTAGAAGGTTCCGAAAGAAATAGTTCCCTGTTTTGGTATTACATTATGAGGCCGGAAAGTTCCGTCCCTTATGATTCGATAGAAGCAAGCTTAAAATTCGAGGCTTGATCACCAAGTCATCAAGAATCATACACTACTCCGATGCATATGGAGTTTGGAACATTTTTCGATGTCACTTGTAAGTTGTTATTAGGGTCATGGCGTCCATAATTCATCGTTCGATTATAGCTCTTTGCTTAACTTAACATCTCGCACTTAATAATATATGTGGGATGTTTCCAATTGCACTCCAGATCTGAACATACCAGGAATTGTCATTGTATGATGTCACAGACAAGTTCGGCTAGACAAGGAATAGAGATCTGATATAATACAGTATCAAGATGTTACCCTCTTGAAACACTGCCTCCCATCCTATTATAAATCCCAATTAAACTCGAGTACTAATCCAATCCTCGGAACGAGTTGAGGCTGGGGATTTCCGCGCTTATCTGTTTTTGATCACTGGTCGGTATTTAAGTCTAGGAAGAAACTGACTAACGCTAACGCATTCATTGAGACTAGATCCTTCTTTCTAGTGGTAATTTTTAAAAAGAGGACTAGTGATATTTGTTACTCTCCTAGAACGTAACATCAGTAAACACCGGTCTACGACTCTTTCCCCCCCATCTGTAGTCCGCTTTTTTTTTTCGTAGTATGAAATCCGGCGCTTCCTATTGGCTGAAAGTTCTTATCAATTTGTGTCAAGAGTGGAGAAGCGCGAAAATCGCAGTGTCACTTTGCAGCAGGCAGTGAGCTCCCTGCGTGTTCCTACCGGTTTCCATCTAGCCACGCTAGGCCTAGGCAGAAGCAGTTCCGTCCAGTGTCTCACCCCCAGACACTTATCTCTACATCACTCCTATAAATTGATTCCCGCTCGCCCAAAAACAACAATCTGACTACAACACCCAACTAGCTACTGTACTCTGCTTTGAACTATGTCCCAGGCCACAGACACATTTGCCGACGCAGACGTCTACTACCAGTCTGGCAATGTGTACGACTACGACGAGACACCGGACAACAGAACGTGGGCCTCCTCTCTCCCAGTGAAGCAGGCGCTCTACGATCCTGAACTGGAGAAGGACGCTTGTGGTGTGGGCTTTGTCTCCAACATTAAGGGCAAAAAGTCCCACAAGATTGTCAGTGATGCCAAATACCTTCTCTGCAACATGACACACAGAGGTGCCGTCTCCTCTGGAGGGAACGGTGATGGTGCGGGCTTGTCTCTTGCTCTGAGTCACAAGTTCTTCACCAAGGAATTCAAGTATCTGTTTGGCATTGACTTGCCCAACGAGGGCCAATACTCTGTTGGTAACATCTTCTTCAACAAGGACAATGAGGTGTCTTCACAATCTAAGAAGACATTTGAGCAGATTGCCAACAAGTTGGGCCTGTCTGTGCTTGCTTGGAGAGAAGTTCCACATGACTCCTCGATCTTGGGTGACGTTGCCTTCTCTAGAGAACCATTGGTGCTCCAGCCATTGGTTGTTCTCACTGAGCTACTCCAAACCAAAGACATCTCTCCTGCTGATTTTGAAAAACAGTACGAACAAAAGTTTACAAGACAGCTTTATCTCTTGAAGAAACAGTCAACATCTGAAATTGGATTGCATAACTGGTTTTATGTCTGCTCCCTGTCCAATAAGGTGATTGTCTACAAAGGTCAGTTGACTCCTGTCCAAGTGTACAACTATTATCACGACCTGAACAATGCCGATTTTGAATCTCATTTTGCTGTGGTACACTCCAGATTCTCCACCAATACTTTCCCATCCTGGGCAAGAGCTCACCCTCATTCATTTGCCATTGCCCATAACGGTGAAATCAACACGCTAAGAGGTAACAAGAACTGGATGAAGGCCAGAGAGGGTGTCATGGAATCTAAGTTATTTGGCGAAGAATTGGACAAGTTGTATCCAATCATTGAAGAAGGTGGTTCTGACTCCGCTGCTATTGATAACGTTTTAGAGTTGCTTGTTATCAACGGTGTCCTTTCCTTGCCCGAAGCTATGATGATGCTGGTCCCAGAAGCTTGGGAGAATGACCAGAATATGGATTCAAAAAAGAGAGCATTCTACCAATGGGCTTCCTGTCTGATGGAGCCATGGGATGGTCCTGGTTTGTTCACATTCACTGATGGAAGATTCTGTGGTGCCACCTCAGACAGAAACGGTCTAAGACCTTGTCGTTACTACATCACCAGCGACGATAGAATCATTTGTGGTTCTGAAGTAGGTGCTATCCCTGCCATTCATGACGATATCATTATCGAGAAGGGTGGTCTTGAGCCTGGTCAAATGTTGCTGGTTGACACCAAGCTGGGTAAGATTGTTGATGATAAGTCTTTGAAGGAACAGGTCAGTTCTAAGGTTGACTTTAAATCTTGGTTGTCCAAGGTTATCACATTTTCAGATTTATTCAGCAAGTATGAATCTAAGGATATTACGTTCCCAAGCCAACTGGTGATTGACCCCGAAGTCAGAGTCTCTTCTGATCCAAGACTATTGGCGTTTGGCTATACTCTAGAGCAGGTCAACCTTCTTCTTGCTCCAATGGCTCTGAATGCTGAAGAAGGTTTGGGTTCAATGGGTAACGACTCTGCCTTGGCCTGTATGGATGAGAACCCAGTCTTGATCTACGACTACTTCAAGCAGTTGTTTGCCCAAGTCACCAACCCCCCAATTGATCCAATCAGAGAGAAGCAGTTCATGTCATTGAAGTGTTTTATTGGTCCACAAGGTAACTTGCTTGAGATGAACTCTGCTCAATGTAACAGATTGTTACTTGAATCTCCAGTTTTGGGTCTAAGTGAATTCAACGCTTTGGCCAACATTTCCAAGATCATCCCATCCTGGTCAGTTGTTGAGATTGACATTACTTTTGACAAGTCTGAAGGTTTGCTCGGTTATGCTTCCACCATTGAAAGAATCACACAAGAGGCATCTGATGCCACATTTGATGACACACAAATCATCATTTTGACTGATAGGGCAACAAGTAACAACCGTGTTTCAGTTTCCTCTTTGATTGCTTTGGGAGCTGTCCATCACCACTTGATTCGTCAAAAACAAAGAACCAAGGTTGCTTTGGTCTTGGAGTCTGCCGAGGCTAGAGAAATCCACCACTTTGCCATGTTGCTGGGTTATGGTGCTGATGCCATTTTTCCATACTTGGCCATGGAAACTTTGGTCAGAATGAACCATGAGGGTTTGTTCAGAGAAGATATTGCAGACGTTCAGATTGTTGAGAACTACAAGATTTCCATTGACAAGGGTATCTACAAGATTATGTCCAAGATGGGTATCTCTACTTTGGCCTCCTACAAGGGTGCTCAAATCTTTGAGGCTTTGGGTATTGACAACTCTGTCATTGATATTTGTTTCAACGGTACTCCTTCCAGAATCAGAGGTGTCACGTTTGAGTACATTGCCCAGGATGCCTTCAGCTTGCATGAGAGAGGTTACCCATCTCGTTACACCATCCGCCCTGAGATTCTTCCAGAGGCTGGTGAATACCACTGGAGAGATGGTGCCTCCAAGAAGGTCAATGATCCAGCTGCCATTGCTCACTTGCAGGACTCTGTTCGTAACAACAATGAGCATGCATTCGAGGCCTTTGTGAAAAAGGAGATGGATGCCATTAACGAATGTACCTTGCGTGGTTTGCTAGAACTGGACTATGAAAACTCGACTGAGATTCCATTGGATCAGGTTGAGCCATGGACTGAGATTGTTAGAAGATTTGCTACTGGTGCCATGTCCTTTGGTTCTATCTCTATGGAGGCCCACTCTACTATTGCCATTGCCATGAACAGAATGAATGCTAGAAGTAACACTGGTGAAGGTGGTTCCTACGAGGACATCTTGAAGGGATCTGATGATCTTGACAACAATGACTCGATCCGTGCTGCTATCAAGCAAGTTGCCTCTGGTAGATTTGGTGTGACTTCCCATTACTTATCTGATGCTGATGAAATCCAGATCAAAATGGCCCAGGGTGCTAAGTCTGGTGAAGGTGGTGAGTTGAAGGGGTCCAAAGTTAACGACTTGATTGCCCAGGTCAGAAACTCCACTACTGGTGTTGGCTTGATTTCTCCTCCACCACATCACGATATCTACTCCATTGAGGATTTGAAGCAATTAATCTATGATTTGAAGTGTTCAAACCCTCGTGCTGAGATCTCTGTCAAGTTGGTTTCTGAGGTTGGAGTTGGTATTGTTGCTTCAGGTGTTGCCAAGGCTAAGGCTGACAGAATCTTGATTTCTGGTCATGATGGTGGCACTGGTGCTGCTAAGTGGACCAGTATCAAGTACACTGGTTTGCCTTGGGAATTGGGTTTGGCTGAGACTCATCAAACTTTGGTTCTAAATGACTTGAGAGGAAATGTTGTCTTGCAAACTGATGGTCAGATCAGAACACCATTTGATGTTGCCGTTGCTGTCCTTTTGGGTGCTGAGAGTTTCACCTTGGCCACTCTTCCATTGATCACATTGGGTTGTATCATGATGAGAAAGTGTCACTTGAACACTTGCCCAGTTGGTATCGCCACCCAAGACCCAGAGCTAAGAAAGAAGTTTCAAGGTGCTCCAGAGCATGTCATCAACTATTTCTACTACTTGACCAATGATTTCAGAAAGATCATGGCCAAGTTGGGTTTCAGAACCATTGATGAAATGGTCGGTCACTCTGAGAAGTTGAAAGCTAAAGAGCAGAGAAACACCAAGACTTGTAACATTGACTTATCTCCAATATTGACTCCAGCTCACTCTATCAGACCAGGTGTGGCTACCAGATATGTCCACAAGCAAGACCACAAGCTGCATGTCCGTTTGGACAACAAGTTGATTGACGAGGCTGAAGTCACCTTGGACAAGGGTTTGCCTGTGACCATCGATGGTGAAATTACTAACACTGACCGCGCTGTTGGTGCTACCTTGTCTTACCGTATCTCCAAAAAGTTTGGCTCCGAAGGTTTGCCTCAGGACACTGTTGTTGCCTACCTAAAGGGTTCAGCTGGTCAATCCTTTGGTGCTTTTCTCACCTCTGGTGTCACATTCCATCTAGAAGGTGATGCCAACGATTATGTTGGAAAGGGTTTGAGTGGTGGTAGACTCATCATCAAGCCACCAAAGGATGCCAAATTCAAGGCACATGAGAACGTCATTGTTGGTAATACTTGTTTCTATGGTGCCACAGCAGGTTATGCATTCATCAGTGGTGCTGCTGGTGAGCGTTTTGCTGTGCGTAACTCCGGTGCCAACATTGTTGTGGAGAAAATCAAGGGTAACAATGCATTTGAGTATATGACTAGAGGACGTGCCATTGTCTTGTCTCAGATGGAGAGTGGCAATGCCTTTGCTGGTTGCTCTGGTGGTATCATATATGTCTTGACTTCTGATTTCAAGGAATTCAGTTCTAGAATCAACTCAGAGACTGTTGAACTGTCAGGTTTGACTGATCCAGTTGAGATTGCCTTTGTGAAGGGTTTGATTGAGGAACACTTCCACTATACGGGCTCTGAGTTGGCTGACAGGATCTTGAAGAACTTTAACCACTACTTGAGCAGATTTGTCAAGGTTTTGCCTACTGAGTACAAGAGAGTCCTGGAGGAAGAGAAGAAGAAGGTTGCCTTGTTGAAGAAGCAGGAGAGTGAAACCTTTTTGAAGACCATCAAGGGAATTGAGACCCCTCCAGTTTCTGATGCCACGAATGGTGAAATTGAAAGATTGCAAAGAGCCACAACCCCGATCAGCTTCTCTAACAAGTCTGGTCATAAGGAGCCAAAGATTTTGGATCTAGAGGATACTGTCAAAGACAAAGAGTTGGAGAAAAAGAAGGTTGAGAAGTTGGACAAGATCCGTGGTTTCATGAAGTACAAGCGTAACCACGAACATTACAGAAAGTCTGGTTCAAGAACCAAAGACTGGAAGGAGATTTCCGACACATTGACCAAGAAGGAGGCCAAATACGAAACTGCCCGTTGTATGGACTGTGGTATTCCATTTTGCCAGTCTGACACTGGTTGTCCTCTATCCAATGTCATTCCAAAGTTCAATGAGTTGGTCTTCAAGGACCAATGGGAGAAGGCTTTGGAGAAGCTGTTGGAAACCAACCCATTCCCAGAGTTCTTGAGAGCCTGTCCTGCTCCTTGTATGGAGGCTGGCTGTACCTTGGGAATCATTGATGAACCAGTTGGAATCAAGTCCATTGAACGTTTGATCATTGACAATGCTTTCGCTAACGGTTGGATTGTGCCCAAGATTCCTGAGCACAGAACTGGCAAGAGAGTCGCAGTTGTTGGCTCTGGTCCAGCTGGTCTTGCTGCTGCTGATCAATTGAACAAGGCTGGTCACTCTGTCACTGTCTTTGAGAGGGCTGACAGACCAGGTGGCTTGTTGATGTATGGTATCCCAAACATGAAGCTTGACAAGTTCGTTGTCAAGCGTCGTATGGATCTCCTTGAGGCCGAAGGTATCAAGTTTGTCTGCAATACTGAAATCGATGATGTTGCTGCCCTTCAGGCTGAGTATGATGCTGTCATTCTTGCGATTGGTTCCACCATCCCAAGAGATTTGAAGATCCCAGGTAGAGACTTGCAGAATGTTGACTTTGCAATGACTTTGTTGAAGAACAACACTCAAGCTTTACTAGATGACTACTTGCCAGAGATCCGTTCCAAGATTGCTGGTAAGAACGTGGTCGTCATTGGTGGTGGTGATACCGGTAATGACTGTATTGGTACTGCAGTCAGACATGGAGCAAAGTCTGTTGTCAACTTTGAACTATTGCCACAGCCGCCAAATGTCCGCTCCAGGGACAATCCATGGCCGCAGTGGCCAAGAATCTTCAGAGTTGACTACGGTCACTCTGAAGTTCGTGAGCATTATGGTAAAGATCCAAGAGAATATTGCATCTTGTCTAAGGAATTCATTGGTGATGATGAGGGCAATGTAATTGCTATCAAGACTGTCAGAGTTGAATGGAAGAAGTCGGAGAGTGGTGTCTGGCAAATGAATGAGATTCCAAATAGTGAGGAAACTTTTGATGCTGACTTGGTTCTGTTGTCCATGGGTTTTGTTGGTCCAGAGCTAGGTAAGTTTGACATGCAAAAGACCAATAAGGGTACCATTCCAACAGTTCACAACTCCAGCTACAAGGTTGAGAACAATCTCTTTGCTGCCGGTGATTGCAGAAGAGGTCAATCATTGATCGTTTGGGGTCTACAAGAGGGTAAGCAATGTGCTAGAGAAGTTGATTTGTTCTTGGAAGGTAACTCTAGACTTCCAGGAACTGGTGGTATTATTAAAAGAGACTTCACATTGTTGGTGGAATTGGCTCAAGGAGTTGAACAGGCTGCTTGAGTTAAAGGTTTTGTATTTTGTTTGTATTTATAGTTATTTATTCATGTTAGGTTTAGAAGTATGAACGCGTAGACAGGGTTATCAGTGGTCCCCATTAATATTGGCATGTTAAATTGGAGGACTCACGTGAACACATCAGGGCCGGGTAACAGCGCCATCGAAAAAAATCCATGTAAAAGTGGAAACTTTCTGTGAAAAACCACACCTTGGAAAGTCTTATCTTTGACACGTTAAACCGCTGTTAGCTATGAGTTGGGGTATGTCTTTGAAGGAGATTATAACATCCAGTTGCAAGACGGTTTCCCATTTTGGTCTTTGATTCTGGATATTGAGAAAATTGAATACTAACACAAAGCTCACCCAGACGACGAAGACTTTGAGGTGTCAATCTCCAGTAACGCCAAGGTTGCCGATTCCTGGGAAGACGAGTTCGCTGCCAGTGATGACGAGGTTCTTGAATCTTGGGATGCCGAAGAGGAGGAGAAGCCAAAGCCAAAGCCTGCTGCTAAGAAACCAGCTGCTCCTGCTAAGAAGGCTCCAGTTGTCAGACAAATAGACCTAGACACCGTTGATGAGAACACCCGTAAGGAATTATTGAGACAAGCTGAACTGGAATCTGATTTGAATAACGCCGCTGACCTGTTTGGTGGTCTAGGTGTCAATGAGCATCCAAGAGAGAGAGCTGCTAGAGCTGCCGCTGCTGCTGCTGCTGTCCAGCCGGTCATTACTGCTGACACCCCAATCACAGCACATCCACTGTTCCAACCTGAAACCAAGCAAGATTATGAAAAGTTGAGAAAGGCTTTATCACCTGCCTTGACGAAGTTGAACGATGAGAGTCCTTTGAACTACTCTTCCTCATTAGCCATTGATTTGATCAGAGACTTGACGAAGCCATTATCCACTGAAAACATCAGAAAAGTCATCTCTACACTACAAGTTTTGTCTAAGGAGAAAGAGAAGCAAGAAAGACTGGCTAGATTGTCTAAGGCTGGTGGTACTGCCACTGGTGGTGCTGGTAAAAAGAAGGCTAAGACTGCTAGACCAAACTTGGGTGGTGCCTTCAAGAAGGATGCTGATGTTGTCGTTGACAACTATGATGACTTTGGTGACGACGACTTTATGTGAATGAACAAATATACACCCTTAATCTTTTCGGTGCTCCCTCCCCTCTGCTCTAGCACTCCCGTATCCTGTTTAAATGTTTGTCAGATATTATATAATGTCTAGTCACATGATTTGAGTCAAATCACGTGAGCCAAGCCCCAATTTTTTCGCGAATCGATTCTATTCGTCATTTTCTATGAGGCTGCCTCTTTTTTTTTTTTTTTTTTTTTTTTTTTTTTTTTTTTTTTTTTTTTTTTTTTTTTTTTTATCAAAAGCCTTGGTTTGATAAGGGTTTTGTCTTATATTTAAAACCCTTTGAGTCGCAGTTTGATGCCAGTTTCGATATAGCACACACACCCAAGCCATGAGTAACAAACACTACTACGCCACCGGAAGAGGAGGGAATGGAAATATCCAGTACAGTGACAAGGAGCTAACACCAACTGTTGTGGATCAAGGCAAAGGCACCCCAAACCTATTACAACCAGTATTCTCCACTGGTCGTGGTGGAGCTGGAAACATGTTCAAGAACACTGATGCGAAGCTTGCAAGAAAGCTCCAGGATGTGGACCCAGATCCAGAGGACTACATCACACCAGTGATTTCTGGGTCCAATGGCCAGCATAACAACATGAGCATTGGAAGAGGTGGCTTTGGTAATATGATAAGTCCGAAGAATAGTGCCAATCTTGACCAAGCTGAACAGAGAAAGAAGGCAGAGCAGCCAAAGTCTGAAGGTGGATTCCTTTCTAAGGCAAAGAAGCTGTTTAAGAGGTGATGATCTAGCAAGAGCAAACCCTTCCAGACTGATACATCTTTTGTTTTATTTATTCTTATGATTTTTTGCCGTGAGTTCCTGTAGACATTGTGTTTAGTGCAGTCATCGTTTAATTAAGTTCAATGTCATTTTTGGTTTTATTGATCTGCATCTCTAGATCAGGGCTGCTTGGATCAACCTCGATTGACGTTTTGACACCCAACACATCAAAACATTTTTACACTAGTATTGAGTACACTTGTTGAGAAAGAATCCTACATAATCCAATGGTTTACTTTATCAGATCAACCTTAGTACTATTAAGCACTTACTTAAGTTCACGACGTCCGTTCTCTGTAAGGAACGATGAACTAGTTCATGACCAGTACTTTCAAAAGGATAAATGACCAGATCATTTCTAATTTGACAGGGATAATTCATGCCAATTTGTTCATCCAAAGATTCAAGAACAGTCGATGAAGATACGTGCTGTAGCCTGGACAGGACTTTCAAGATGCTGCTGCATGAACCATTGCAGATCACAATAATATTTGACAGGAAGAAACAAAGGTCGATCTGGTCACCTTTTCGGTGAATCTGTTTCATCGTTAGCTGAAAGCTAGTTAGAGTAGCAGAACAATCTCTTTGAATCTTGATTAACAAAAGGGCAGGAATATGTCCATTGGTGTATAGATTGTTTGAATATTCCAGGTGATATCTCATTTCCTATTCATGAAACACAATAAACACCCTCGGCTGACTAACATTTGGTTCAATATAAGCTGATCATTGTAAATACATGTAATTCGTTAAGATTATAGATATTTTCATATTGAATCAATTCATAGAGACCAGAATCAGCTAAGATCATATTGCTATATGCAAACAGAGCCTAAAATCAGTGGAGGACCACCTCCTTCGTCTTTCATTTAGAGACAGGGTCTTGATTTTGGCCGTGAGAAAATGGCAGATATGAGCATAAAACCTATGGGACAGAACCTTTTAATTGATCTTGATTCAATAATGCTCTATCCACATAGATCAATAACCTTATCATTATATAACTTAACTACAACTTTACCGTTAAAACCAGTCCGGAAACGGACAGGAATATTGAGTGCTATGATTTGAACAAGAAGCCATTTCAACACACAACAACGTAACTGAATGAGCCATCAGTCATCCACATGATCTTCCAAACGAGCAATTGTACCAAGGATCAGACTAAACACAAACTTACATGTGATAGTGGATTGTTCTAGTTGTGGCGAGCCGAAGTGAGCTATGCTGCACACTGCACACCCTGTTTATTACATGCTTGATCCTTCTGTACCGGGAGATGCTGCCCCCATGCACTTTCGGTAGGAGACTCATGATGTTTCAAGAAGATCATCAAGCTGTAGATAATTCATACGGTTTGCCTAATAGAAACCAAAAACCTACATTGTCTATGTACTCTGATTGCATTCATCAATCCTATAGGGATGGATCATTGAACCCACTCCCGCTTTAGGCAATGAGAGCCGGTACCGTGGGACGCCGTTGAGTCTTAACATACCGCACTAGTAAAGGTGGGGATGTTCAGCCTCACATTGAGCACACGTTCCGCTAGCCCGTCAGCTGGGGACACCACTCATCAAGATGAGAGAGAGTCGAGACTCTCTGGAGAAGATTCAGGCTTTGTTTGAGCTCTTGCAGAAGCCATTGTTTGTAAGATGTATCTTTTACAACAACAAACCACATACCCGATAAAGCTGGAACGTAGATTGATTTAAGCACCTTCGAATGTTTTGTTTAAACACCCAGCACGATCACAAAAGTGACACATATCGAACACCGGTCACCGAAAAGTTTCAATGACCTTGCGATACTTGTAAGCCCCCCCCACAGAATCAGTTACCACCCCCACGCTTACGCTCATAGTTAAGGAAGGTTTCACCATACAAATGGCCTTCCAAAAAAAACAAAAAAAACAAAAAAAACATGGGATCCTCGGTACGGCCACGCTTGTCCAGCACGACACATAGCAAAAAAACGGTATTTATACACCTCGAAGTGTCCCAATACCTGGGGAATACCAGGAGCTAGACCCCCTTGTAGGAGGACTGTCATACACAATGTTCAGAAACCAGTTGACCCGCTCAGTTCGTGTTACCAGAAGGGGTGTTCAAACCTCTTCTGCTGCTGCATCCAAGAGATCAACATCCCTCAACAACGCATCCCTCCTAGGTTTGACCGCTTTGGCCGGTGTTGCTGCCTACTGGGCCCTCAACCAATCTACCATTGCCAATGAAAAGAAGGTCGTGAGCACTGCTATCTTCCCAGAGGGTTCCACCACGAAGCTTACGGATCTTCAGCCACCAAAGTACGGTACTTTGGAAGACTTTGTCTTAGCCAAGGAGGAGATCATCAAGATTGTTGGCAAAGACAATATTGCCACCTCCAGATCTGAATTGGATTCTCACTCTGACACTTACTTCAACTCTCATCATGCCAAAGATGACCAGAGACCACACTTGATCATTTTTCCATCTTCTACTGAGGAGGTTTCTGCCGTCATGAAGGTGCTTTACAAGTATAAGATTCCTACAATCCCATTCTCCGGTGGTACTTCCTTGGAAGGTCATTACATTGCCACCACCGGTACTCCATCTGTTACTATGGATTTTGCTAAGAACATGACCCAGATCTTGTCTCTACACAAAGAGGATTTGGACATGGTTGTCCAACCAGGTGTCTCTTGGGAAGATCTACATGAATACTTGGCTCCAAAGGGTCTGCTATTCGGTCCAGATCCAGGTCCAGGTGCCTTGATTGGTGGTATGGTTGCCACTTCTTGTTCAGGTACCAATGCTGCCAGATACGGCACCATGAAGGAGAATGTTGCTGGTTTGACTGTTGTGTTGGCTGACGGTACCATTATCAAGACCAAGAACAGACCAAGAAAGTCTGCTGCTGGCTACAATTTGACTGGTTTGATGATTGGTTCTGAAGGTACTTTGGGTATTGTGACTGAGGTCACTTTGAAGTTGCATGTTAAGCCAAAGGAGGAGACTGTTGCTGTTGTTTCTTTCCCAACCATTGCCGATGCCTCTAAAACTGTTGCTGATATTGTCCAGTCCGGTTTGCAAGTCAATGCCGTTGAGCTTCTTGATGACAAGATGATGCAAGTTGTCAATGCCTCCGGTGAGACAACTAGAACTTGGATTGAAAAGCCAACTTTGTTCTTCAAGTTGGGTGCCAACAACAAGAGCATTTTGAACGAGTACATTGCAGAAGTCAGAAGAATCTCTACCCACCACAAGTCCCATAGTTTTGAATTTGCTAAGAATGAGGATGAGATCCATGAGCTATGGTCTGCGAGAAAGATGGCCCTTTGGTCCACTATCAACCAAGGTAGACAAGTGCACCCAGACATGCAAATCTGGACCACTGACGTTGCCGTCCCAATCTCTAAATTGGCCAACGTCTTGCGTGAAACCAAAGAAGACATGTCCCAATCCGGTCTAACTGCTACATTGGTTGGTCACGCTGGTGATGGTAACTTCCATGCCTTTTTGCTATACACCCCAGATCAGAGATTCATTGCTGAAAAATTGGTCAACAACATGGTGAAGAGAGCCATTGCCGCTGAAGGTACCTGCACCGGTGAGCACGGTGTTGGTTATGGTAAGAGAGAGTTCCTGCTTGAAGAATTAGGTGAGGAGCCAGTCAACATGATGAGAAGAATCAAGATTTCCTTGGACCCACACAGATTGTTGAACCCAGACAAGGTTTTCAAGATCGATCCAAACGATCACGAGCATTAGCTTTCTGAATATTCATAGAACACATAGAACTTGCCAATGTAGATCCCTTTCTCTAGAAATCCAACACAAGTGTTCCCGCGATGTTTTCCAAATGTTCTGTATTCAACACATCAGGAATCAGCTGCTTTTGAACAAGCTTCTCGCCTGTATGGAGTGCAGGGTCTCTAGGTGCCAATCTATCATCATTGGCTCTCATGATGGCCTCTCTGACAAACATCTTGAGGTACTCTGAGGAGAGCTCTAATGCATGCTCTGTGATTCTGGTGTCATTGTGCTCAAACACCGCCACTTCAAAGAGGCGGGCTAAAGTATTGACAGGAATCTTCTCCTGTAGTTCTCTGTCAGCTATCTGGTCATTATCAGCCATTTTGAAACGCTATTTTGGAGAGCTGTTGATTGTAAGAGAACGGTAAACAAACAAATCCTTCTTCTCTCCTACAATAACTTTTGGTACGGGCACAATGTGGGGGTCATTATTCATTAAGCGTGTATAACACACCAGAAACCAGTGCTGAACAAGTCTGTTTGCAATGAAACAAACAGAGGTATCCTCATCAGTGTTTCTTCCTGTTCTAGACCTTTACTTTTAGAGATATTGATAGGAATCATGACAAAATTATGCCTTTGCTCCAAAACGGACTCAAAATTGTCGAAATTTGGTTGAGGACGATTCATCAGCTCAACTCTCCCAAGTTTCGTGTTCCTCGTGAGCTCAACATATGGGAGACATTTTACAAAAGTATTCAGTTTGCTAAAGTTGACAGGCTTGGCTCCCACTTTGAAAGTGGACACAGGAAGATGCAGTTTGTGAGGGAATCCATCCTCAACTGAGGATGAAAGAGTGATATTCATGGGCACATCCAATGGATTCTTTAGAGTGAGAATGTATCTGGATTGTGAGTTGACGTTAGAACTAGCAGGATAATTGTGAACCTCAATGGAAGGAAGAAAATCAACTGCGTTAGAGATTTTGTAGAATTTTGTGGAAAAAGGGTCGATGTCTGGTTTCATGAGTGATGTACGACATGCTTTGCAGCGTTTGGAAGATTTTGAGTGAAGTTCTGTCGGGACTGGAAACGCTTGAGATTTAAGTCTTGGTAAATGAGCTTGGATATGTGATTTAGAAGTTGGTAGTAATGTAGTGTTGTCTGTTAGTGAGGAAAAGGACTCCACTTCCTCTTCTTCTTCCTCTGGTTGGAAGTTCTTAACAATATTAGTCTCCAGGAAAGACTGGATATCATTGTCCTTCAGATGAAGGGTAATTTTAGCTTCTTCAAACTTGAGGAGAACATCTCTATCCAGATCCATGTCCTCAATGCTATTCTGTTTCCTCTTCATGTAAAACTCCTGTAATTGGAAAAATAATACCGCACCTGGTTCTTCACTAACTTCACTCTTCACTTCTTTCATCAATGTCCTTGGTTTATCCATCTTAGAGCTCTCCCATTTCCAATCACAACTAACACAATTCACATCGTACACTTTCCTCGTCTGGTTTAGCTTTATCTCGACATTAGAACCGCAAAGAGGACAATCCACACAATTCTTTGAGCATGTTGAGTGTTCAATCTTGGTCTGTTTCATGCATTTCGGGCAGTATTTGCACACAATCTCCACTTCGATGCATTTGCGACACTTGATGGCGTTGCAATGTTGACAGTACGTGAGGTGAGGCAGTGGGTGGAGTGTCTCTCTGTGAGCAATTGTGCTCGGGAAAGTGTCGAGTTTGAGTGACTCCAGGTCTATGATCCCACCTATTTGAACCTGTTCAGAACAGGGACAGAAGAATTCCGTTGTTTGAGGCATTTTGCGCCCTTCTTTTTTGCTCTAGAGACTCTCTCTCTCTAAACTATCCTCTATGCCTATTTGGCATTTCGCGATCAAGCTATTTTTACCTTTCACACTTGGTTTCTCTCTCCTATCTCCAAATTGCACACTTCCTAAAAGCAAGACGGCAACAAATTCCTTTCAAACCACACTTACCCAGATCAGGCAGGCATTTAGAGTTCACTGTACAGACACTCTCGACTTTAGTGAACAAAATTTTTTTCACAGAGACCCAATTTATCCCCACAAAATCACACTCCTTCCTGATTAACCGTGGTGTCTGGGGAAGAAAGAGCTTGCACATACCACAGAAATCAGAGTATTGAAGCAGGTACAATGCTGGCGAGGTGGTGCTCAGGCTTTCTATTTATAATCCCAGTTGTCAAGGCAGCTCCTGCCGTGAATGCAGACAAGGAACCTGGTGAAGATGTGTTTGCCTTTTTTATCATCCTGTTCATTTTAATGGGACTAGTTCTCCTTGTGCTCGTCATCACAGGTATGCACTTTCTGGTGAGGTACGTCATTGATCGCAATCAAGGTGTGAAATTGAACCACGCAATTCCTGGTGCCCTTGATGACGAATTTGAGATTGAGGAACGTTTAGCAGAGTTGTCACCAAATGAGCAAAATCTTTATCGAAATGGGCAGGAATACATCACAAACAATCCTCCTTATAATCAGGAACTTTCGTTATCCAACCACTTGCTCATCCAAGAGAAGGGGATCGAGGCTTGGGAGTTCATTCCTGATCCAAGTTTAGAGAGCACAGCCCTCTACATCAACAACAGAACTGAACTGAACTTTAACAGTTTTGACTACCAATGTTCCATTCAAACCAACTTACCAATCCCAAAGATCAACGACGTCTACTACTTTGAGGCCAAACTGTATCAGCTTGAATCTCCAGATGACACCATAGTTTCCATTGGTCTCTCAACCAAACCATATCCCTACTTCAGATTGCCTGGAAGACACTTATACTCCATTGCATACGATTCCACTGGCTCACGAAGATTCAGTAACTCCTTTAAACTCAATGACGCAGAGAGTTCAGTCTTTCCCGCTCTACACAAGGGAGATGTTGTTGGTATTGGATACAGAGTACGCAGTGGGACCATCTTCTTCACCAGAAATGGGAAAAAACTCAGTGAGAAGGCGATTGGTGGTCATATAAAAGGTATGAAAATGCCAAATATCTTTCCAACTATTGGTGCGAACAACCCATGCTCCGTTCATGTGAATGTTGGACAGGCAGGATACGTTTTCATTGAGGCAAACATCAAGAAATGGGGTTATGCCGGTAGGGAGGGCAATATGCCACCTTTACCAGAGTATGGTTTCTCCTCGAATGATTTGTTACTTGAGTCCTCTAATGAAGATGATGAGGATGAGATTATCAACCCACCATCCTTCTTTGAGAGCGCGGCGTACCAATCAGGAAACAGCTCCTTCAATGACGATATTACATTGAATACATTACCAGCTGAGCCGCCAGTGTACATTGAGTCTGATGATCCCTTGTTGGATGAGAACACTACAAGCAACCAATTCTTGGATAATGATGATGATACGAATGAACAGCAGTATGAGGCAAATACAAGTGAGGCTGTCAGAGAGGCTACTGCTGGCAGTCAGGATACAAACAAATAGGTTTTTAAGATTGTTTTTTTATAGGAGGGCATAAATTATAAATGTTATTCAATGTAGATTGACTGTTAAATGCACACACATTCAGCCCTAATTGGTGTAGGTGCTTCATTATCTTGATTGTGGAATCGGGGACATTCATTCCCTTCCCAAAAAAGAAAAAAAACGTTCATCTCAAAAAAGCACATGGGCAGTTAACAAAGACCATTGTACATCATAGTGGCTTCTATCCAGCAGTCTACTGAATCCAACTGGCCAGAAATGTGCTCTTGTCAATGCAGTAGTGCCCTAGAGTCAAAAGATGAAAAGTCCATCAGTCCAAAGGATGCCCTGATTACCAGCTCAGATCCACACCATCCAGCCAATTTGATCTGTGAACTCTGCAAGATCTTCTACAACAACGGTTGGGTCACTGGTACCGGTGGTGGTATCAGTATCAAAGATAATGGCAAGATCTTTATTGCGCCATCTGGTGTCCAGAAAGAGAGAATGGTTCCAGAGAACATGTTTGTTCTTGACTTTGAGACCAAGGAAGTGTTGAGAAAGCCAGAGATTTACAAGCCATCGGCATGCACGCCGTTGTTCATGAGCGCATACACAATGAGAGGTGCAGGTGCGTGTATACATACCCACTCACAGGCTGCTGTCATGATTTCCTTGTTGTACGATAAGGAGTTTCGCATTGCTAACATTGAGCAGATCAAGGCTATCCCAAAAGTCACTGAGCCTGGATATTTGAGTTTCTTTGACACTTTGGCCATTCCAATAATTGAGAACACAGCACATGAGGAGGATTTGACTGATACTTTGCAGAAAGCTATCAGAGATTACCCAGGTACTACTGCGGTCATTGTTAGAAGACATGGCATTTACGTTTGGGGTGAGACTGTCTGGAAAGCAAAGATCTACAACGAGGCAATTGACTACTTGCTGGAGCTAGCTGTTAAGATGAAAGGTATGGGGATCCGTCCAGATGGTGCTATCGGTAATGAGAAGAAGTATGTTGATGAAAAGATTTACAACTAATAACAATTCATGAAATGAAGAAAACATTGTGTACATTCTCGCAATTGTGTATAGTCTCTAAGCTGTAACAGATACTATCATTACTGAACATATTCACCTTATGCTCTTCTTTATCTTCACCAAAGGGTCACCCTTGACCTTAGTCCAGTCTATACTGTCATCCAATTCCAGGTCAACCTCGCCTACTGTGCTCACTAAGTCTCCTCGTATCACCACAAGTCCTATCTCTTCTATCTCACTCTCCTCATCCCTGTGTATCAGTCTTTCCTGTGCACTACTGAGGATCAGGTTCGTCAGGCTGTCATATCCTTCTAAAAGACCCACAAAGTACTTCCCATCTGTTGTGATGATTGCTACTTTTTCTATGTAAGGTTAGTAACCAGTGGAAATTAATGAGATCTGAATGGGCCACTTACTGTTTAGGTACGCGTTAAGGCTCGACATTGCGTTGTTATGGTCCCGTTCTTGAGGGCCTGAGAGTGTAAGAGGTTAAAATTTTGTGTGGTGCTGAAAAATAGGTAAACAAACCTCCACTTTGTAGGGTGAACAACAAAAACATACGTCCAATAGCCATATTTTGAACTGAACTGGACTTCTCAAGATGCCACAGAGAGACTTTCACTTCCAGGTACCAGCGGTTGCGGACTTCTCTGAGTCTAATAGCACCTCTGGAACCGTCAGTGGGGACATCCATCCCATGGAGTTAGTAGTGCAGAGTGTCTTGAGTGGCTCCCTGGAATCATTATCCACACAGTTGCAATCCTTACATGAATCACAAGTGGTTCTTATTGCTCGATTGAGAGTTATTGAGGAGAGATTGAAGCGGAATGATGCTGAATTGGCAGTGGATGTGGATGTGAAGTCAGTTGAAGATAGGCTGATGACTGTCAAGAAAAGGCTACAGGCCACTCTGGCCACTCTGGTGACTGTTGAGAAAAGATTAAGAGAGAAGAACTCACTCAGCGGTGGTTAGGAATGCTCCTCCAAACTCTAGAGAGTCTTGAATCTGTGGTGGGTGAACTAGTAAGTGCTGACGTACTGCAATGAGATATACTCAGGAACTCTGTTCTCACAAATCCATGATGTTCTGAAACCCCCTCATGACAAGACACTCTTTGATTCAGAATCAGTTGTCATCGTCACCTCTTGGTTGAATGGTTCATCTTTGGAACTTCAAAGACCAGGTTAGTGTTACAGAATGGTTTAACGATGAATCCCTAAAAAAACCAAAAGGAAACAGAAAGCTTGGAATCCGTTAAAAAGTGCTACGACAAATCACCTCTTGATATCTGCGTTGTTCAATCCGATAGTCCAAAAGCAACAGTGCACTTTGTGAATAGCGAGCTGTCTCATCAGGTAGGGTGTCTCAATCGGATATAAAAATCATTAAACAAACTGAAAACTTGTAATACCTTCGCATTTCACATAGGTTCACTCCACTCAGTAAATAAGGAACTCTGATCTTCGACTGTCAACACCCTGGCTTTATCCATCGTTGATGGAATCTGTACAGTGTTCCATGTTGAAGATATTAATTCCGACCAGTTCCTGGCCGAATTCCGACTTTGACACGAAACCGCAGTTTTTCCAGTGTTTCCAGTGTTTCGCATTCAACGTCCTTTAATATACTAGCAACAACGTGTTCTGTCTTCAATTGACTCAAGGGAACATCAAAACCAGGGCCAAAATGAGACTGATAAGCTTTGTTTTTTACTTTCTTTTAAGTCTGCTCCAGGCTGCCAATGCTCTGAACAACAATGAGCTTCGTGGGTTGAAAGGTTCCAACAACGTGATTAAGCTCACTTCAAGGAACATGGACACATTACTATCAGGTCCCTCAGATAGTCATATTCTTGTGTTGCTTACTGCCACACAGCAAGAAGTTGGCTGTTTAATCTGTCAGAGCATTGCGCCAGAGTTCCAAAAAGTTGCAGCCAGTTGGTCAAAGGAACACCCACAAGGTGATAAATTGTTCTTTATTCAGGCAGACTTTGCTGATGGGGACAAGGAAGTATTCCAGAAATTTCAATTGAACAATGTGCCAAAGCTGTACTTGTACCCACCAACCACTGGAGACAGAAAGTTTAATGAAGGTTTTGAAAATGTCAATGTCCCACAAGATCCAACCTTGTTCGCCAGTTTTGTTGGAGCCACTCTTGCATCCAAGACTGGTAGTGTCTTTGAAATCATTGAGCCATTGAACTACGGATCGATTATCATTACCGCCATTGGTACTTTTGTCATAGTTCTGTTGGCCAAGAGAAACTTTAAGTCACTTTCAGCTTTGGTCGTTAGAAAAGAGTTATGGGGTGCGGTTACAGTGATGTCTATCCTATTATTTGTCACTGGTTACATGTTCAACTCTATTAGAGGCACTCCTTATATTAAAGCTGGTCCTGGGGGTGATATACAGTACTTCGCAGCAGGTCAACAATCACAACTTGGTGCGGAGACTCAGGCCATAACCTTTGTCTACCTTGTTTTATCATTTGGTCTTGTTAGTCTGGTAACTAAGGCCAAGCAGATTACGAACGACCGAGTGCACTTAGTTGTGGTTTTGGGACTGTTGTCTATTATATTGGTGATGTACAGTGTGCTTGTCTCCATCTTCCAGTTCAAATCACAAGGCTACCCATTCCATTTGTTAAACATCTGGTCTCCATAGAAAAATAAAAGTCATCATGTGAACGCTTATTAAGTAGCTATCTCCAGTTGTAATTTCTTTCTTATCGAGACCCTGATATTGCAATGTATCAGCCGGAACTCCATGGGTTCCGACCAACATAGGCATTGTCCGAGGAAATCGGGAATGAGAGTTCATGTTAAATCTCCTATTCACTTAACCTGCAACCAACCATTTGCAATGCCTGTTAAATCGCTCGAATCGTTCTTTTTTGAGCGCAATGCAGCCAAGTTGATTCCAGTGTCGATTTTCCAGGATGCACGTCTTGGTATCGATGTGAATCACTACATTAACCGACTCGCCTCCAGCAAGAAAGAACCTTTCTGGACTGCAACTGGTGGATTCCCAGCTTCTTTGAAGTTCCACATTGAGTCTGATCTTCGTGTCTTCAAGGATTACAACATCACCCCGATCTTTATCTTCAGTGGCAATGCAATTGCTGATGTCATTCAGAAGAACAACAGCAAGGACATCACTCCAAGTGAGAGACAAAGAAACCTTGCTTGGAGCAAGTACGCCGAACTCTCCAAGCACAGCACTGATCAACTACCATTTCCATTTGAAAGTTTCAGGGAATATCACACTCCTCTTTCAATTGATGTCCTTTTCAAGGAACTGGTAGACTACTTTATTGAGAAAGACTTGCAATATGTCAGAGCTCCATACTTTTCCTGGGTACAGTTGGGATACATGTTGCAGGAAGGTCTTATTGATGCTGTTTATGGCCCAACTGAGACTATCCTACTTCCATTAATAGACAAGTTTGTGCTGGGAATGGAATACCTTGTTCAGCCAGAGTTCAGATTTGTTGACAAGCCTAGATTTTTGTCAGAGTTGAACATCTCTCAAGAGCAGCTTGTGGGCATTGCTGTCTCTGTTGGCTGTGACTTGCAACCTACCACTATGCCATTCTACCCTCAAGCTCCATACCAACTCAACCATTTGTTCAGCACAGGTTTAGAGATTGCCACTGCTGGTGGAGGGGTCTATCCAGCTGTCCTTGCGCTGGAGAACGAAGATCTCACAACAAGGTTTCAACGTGGCGTTATGGCTCTACAGTTTACTCCTGTTCTTAAGGCTGGTGGTCGTGTTGAGTTGGCCCAGTTCGACGGTAACGACGACCCAGCACTTTCGAACCCAGAGACATGTCCACCAACGGATCTTCATGACATAATTGGTCAAAGACTACCACACGAGTACTTATTCTACCAATCCCTCGGTCTTGTTGATATCAAGGTTCTGGAGTCTATTGTATCAGGTACCTACTTTGAGAGTCCACCAATTGAAACAACTATCACCGCACAGTATAAGGCCGCTGTCAAGTCTTCGTTGGTGATGAAGACTAAAGCGATCAATCTCATGACCCAAAACATGGCGCGTTTCTATCAGGTTAAGAGAATAAAATTTGTAAAGAATTTTGACGGCCTAGATGTTGAGTTGACTTCCAAGGGGTCCAGTCCATTATACTTTCAGTTGAAGGATCTTGTTGTTAGAGGCAAGGGTGAATTTACAATTGGTGAGTTTTTACAATCACTAGGAGAAGATTTGGTTAGCAAGAAAAATGCTTTCAAGCTGGAAGAAGATTCTGATAAACTTTCCTCCAACAGGGAGATTATTGGTACCTCTCTGTTAAGGGAACTGTATTTATTGGAGTTTTTTGACTTTGATCCAGAAATGAAGAAGATCAAGGGTAACAAATGGACAGGCTCGCTTTACACTCTAAAAGGGCTTGATCCTCAATTTCAAGAGCAGTACCTGCTGCTACTCGTTTTCCTCAAACTCAATCCCTTTGATCTGACTGAAGAGCTTTCAGCCAACTTGGTAGGATCTGTTAAAACCAAAGAACCTTCTGAACGCAAAATCGTTCATTTGGTCACCAGACTAGCCACTTTTATCACTCCAGAACAACATCAATACAACTATGCTGGTCCTCTTTCACGGGCCTTGCTAAATTTCAGAACCTGCCTTGATGTGACCAAAATCAGTACCAGTGAGCTCTTTGAAGCAGTATTGGTAAACTCTTTGGCTAATGGTGAGGTTAATAACCTCGAGAAATCAACCGATGACTGGAGATCTTTGGTTAGAGAGAGCCCATTTAGAAGAATCACCCCTCCAACAATCCTTGGTGTCGTTGTCCAAACCATTCTGGAGAAGTATTATACCAGCGACAAGACTAAGGAATCACTTGAGGGGTTTATTGCTTCCTCTTTAGTGCTATTTGGTCATGAAAAAAGTTCATTAGTAAACTTGGAGAGAGACCTCAAGGCTGTTTTCAAGTTTGTTATTGAAGTGGATAAGATCATCCAATTGTTAAAACCTCAAGGCTTGCTCAGTGATAACTTGTCCAATGCATCGTTAAGTGCTTCAGAGTTATCACACGTGGTCCTGGATCTCTAGAGTCTAGATAAACTGTTTAGTCGTGTTAGTGTACAGATAAAGGTTTTCATCTTAGATTCTCCTGTCTTTTGCGTGAAGTATTCTCTATACCCAAAAGCTGTCATTCGTCTATGTGCAAATCCGTATAATTCGGCATTATAATTGATTACATAATCATTATGCAACAGTGCTTACGTAAACACGCTGCGCCTGTTTTTCGATCCAGTGCGTGTGTAGTGTGCCTCTTTTGTTTCAAACCACAAAGAACTCACCGCGTTGTCTCGTGTTAAAGATACCTTTGAGCTCGGAAGCAATCAAATCTACATCTACTTTCGAAAACCCTACTAGGGATAGCTGGAGAAACAGGTCACCCGAGGCGTGTTTTATTCATTTTTTTTTTTTTTTTTTCCTTCCAGAGTTTTTATCGTTGTTCACTGAGAGGGGTTGTTGATAAGTAAACCCCAGCATGTCTGGTCAGTCTGATCCATCCAGAAGCAGATCGAGAGGCTACTCGTTGCGAACACAGCTGTTCTTCAAGAGTGGAGCGACCCTAAACACGAATGGCTTGGAAAGTGGCACTCAGGACAGTTCCACCACCAACCAGAGCATTGAATTAGATCCTATACCGTCCAACACCGGACAGCTCACGTTACCAGAGAGGGACTCACTTGAAGTGAGTCTGCCAGACAGTGCCAGAATAAGGCATACTTCTAATAACCAATATGCCGGTAAAAGAGGGAAGGTTCAAAAGAAGCTGGTTGATTTGAAGAACTTGCTGACGAATAACAAGCCAGAAAAAGCTTCCAAAGACGGGAGAAAGATCCCCATCTCAGTCTGCAGAGACTTTGATAGAGAAGAGTTTCCTACACATTTACTGCCCTCTGAGTCATTGGTTGATGAGAGATACAACAAACCATATGTTGACAACACAATTTCATCATCCAGATACTCACTCTACTCATTCCTACCAAAGCAATTGATTTTCCAATTTAGTAAGATTGCCAACCTCTACTTCTTGACCGTGTCGATCCTTCAAATGATTCCATCCTGGTCTACAACAGGTACATACACCACCATCATTCCCTTGTTGATCTTTATTACGATTTCCATTTTGAGAGAAGGGTATGATGACTATAGAAGAAACTCGCAAGATAAGAAGGAAAATAACAAATTTACAAAATTTGTGACTTCAATCGATTATGCAGTTGATGAAGAAGCTGGTATAGACCTCTATTCAATTTCCAGAGCTGTGAGCCAAACTTCAGCGGCCCAGCTGAATCCAGCGCAGTTTAACGACACATCCTCGGAAGACGAAATTCCTTCTCAAAAGAACTCTTTTACCAATATAAATAAGCTCAGAGAAGTTGGTTTGAAAGTCTCCAAAATCAAGTGGAAAGATATCAAAGTTGGTGACATCATAAAGCTCGAACAAGATGAACCAGTTCCAGCAGATATTGTTTTGCTTACATCTGACGGTCAGAATGAGAATGAAGTCTTTATCGAGACCATGGACTTGGACGGTGAAACTAACTTGAAGTCCAAGATTCCTCACTCTAAGATCACCAGTTTCATGAACAGCGCTGAAGGTTTGAAGGAGTTCAAAGGCTCTATCAACATTGAGGATCCAAACACAGACTTGTACAATTTTGAAGGTAATATTATCATTGAAAACCATGTTTACCCTCTCGGGCCTGAAAATGTTATCTATAGAGGCTCTATTATTAGAAACACAAAGAATGTCATTGGTTTAGTGATTTTCACAGGGGAAGAGTCCAAGATTAGAATGAATGCAATCAGGAATCCAAGAACGAAAGCCCCTAAATTGCAGAAGGCTATCAATTTGATTGTCATGTTCATGGTCTTTGTTGTTTTGTCCCTGGCAATGTTTTCATTCATGGCCCAGAGGCTCATTCTACACAAATACCGAACTACCGCGTGGTACTTGTACGGGCAAGAAGCTGGTGTTGCTCCAACCATTATGTCTTTCATTATCATGTACAACACATTGATCCCTTTGTCATTATATGTGACCACAGAAATTATCAAGGTTGTTCAGATGTTGTTCCTGCAGTGGGATATTGATATGTACCACAAGCCTTCCAATACTCCATGTGAGGCCAGAACTGCTACTATTCTAGAGGAATTGGGTCAGGTCAGCTATGTTTTCAGTGATAAAACAGGTACTTTGACTGATAATTTGATGATCTTTAGAAAGTTTTCAGTCAATGGTACAGCATGGTCTCATGAACTTGATGATTTAGAGTTGTCTTCTTCAGGAGATAAGATCAGTCAATATCCTGTTAGCATATCATCACCAAGAGCATCAATTGACATCAGAAAGAGCAACACAGTCTACACAGGAAGACCAAGTTTGGCGTCTGCATTGTCTGCTAAAACCATCAAACAGTCGAGGACTCCGTTGTCAACCAATTCTAGCAAAGACTCAGAAATCAAAACCACACTAGAGTTATTAAGCCACTTGCAGTTGCATCCAAACACCCTATTCTCGAAGAAGGCCAAATTTTTTATCTTATCCCTTGCATTGTGCCATACATGTTTACCCAAAACTCTCTCCGACGATGATGACTGTGGTGATAAAATCGAGTACCAATCATCATCCCCTGATGAATTGGCTTTGGTGGTTGCAGCCAGAGATATGGGATACGTTGTCTATGGCAAAACCCAAAGGGAGTTGGTTATCAGAACATACCCTCATGGCATGGGTGCAGATCCAGTGGATGAGAATTATGAGGTTTTGAATGCTGTTGAATTCTCTTCTGTCAGAAAGAGAATGACTGTCATCGTGAAGTTCCCAGATGGAAGAATCTGTTTGCTTTGTAAAGGTGCAGACAACATCATTTTGGACAGGTTGAAGAATGTGGATTTGACCGCCAGAAAGAGACAGGAGAATTCAGATAGTTCCAGTCTTAGAAGGGCCCAAGAAGCACAGGTAGTCCTTCATCAGCGCCAGTCTATGGATATCAATAACTCAGGGACTGGTACCTCCATTGGTCGCCGAAGCTTCCAGATCCCAAGGCCTTCCATGGGGTCAATCCATTCTGGAGTCAACACCATCGATGATGTCATTTCTAACCACAGACGTGAAGAGGAAGAGTTGGATGATGTGATTTTAGAATCCAGAAAGTCTTTGCATCTACAGCAGAAAAAGAAGTACAACATCGCCTCTGTTGAAGAGTACATTGGAAATGACAAACTAGTTCTGAATGAAGAGTATGTAATTGAAAAGACATTGCAACACATTGATGAATTCTCCACTGATGGTCTACGGACATTGTTATATGGTTTCAAGTGGTTGGATCAGCACGAATATGACCAGTGGGCAGCTCAGTATGCCAGTGCGAAGGCTTCTCTGAAAGACAGGGCCAAATTGACTGAGAAAGTTGGTGGCTTATTGGAAAACAACTTAGAGCTATTAGGCGCTACTGCTATTGAAGATAAGTTGCAAGATGGTGTCTCTGAGAGTATCGAGAAATTGAGAAGAGCTGGCATTAAACTTTGGATGTTGACTGGTGACAAAAGAGAGACAGCTATCAACATTGGTTATTCTTGCAAGTTGATCAAGGACTATTCCACGGTGGTTATTTTAGACTCTCAAGATGGTGATATAACCGCCAAGATGACAGCAGCTGAGTTGGAATTAGACCAAGGAAATGTGGCTCATTGTGTTGTTGTCATTGATGGTGCAACTTTAGGTGATTTTGAAGCAGATACTTCATTGTTGTCCATCTTCATCTCACTATGTACCAAGACTGACTCTGTTATCTGTTGCAGAGCCAGTCCATCTCAAAAGGCAATGATGGTCTCCAGCGTCAGAAACTTGAAAAAGAATCAAGTCACATTAGCTATTGGTGATGGTGCAAACGACATTGCGATGATTCAGAGTGCTGACATCGGTATCGGTATTACTGGTAAGGAAGGTTTACAAGCTGCTAGATCCTCAGACTACTCCATTGCCCAGTTCAGATACTTGCAAAAGCTATTACTTGTCCATGGAAGATACAACTACATCAGAACTTCCAAGTTTGTGTTGTCAACTTTCTATAAAGAGTTGCTGTTTTACTTATCTCAGGCTATTTTCCAGAGAAATACTATGTTCACTGGTACATCGCTCTACGAACCATGGTCCTTGTCGATGTTCAACACCTTGTTCACATCATTGCCTGTGTTGTGTATTGGTATGTTTGAGAAGGACTTGAAACCAGCGACATTGTTGGCTGTTCCAGAACTCTATTCCAAGGGAAGATTGAGTAAGGCCTTCAACTTACCGATTTTTCTTGGCTGGATGATTGTGGCAACTGGAACCTCGCTATTGATTTGTTTCACAAGTTGGTTTCTATGGGGATTTAGCGCTACATATGACAATTCTTTGTATCCTATGGGTGTCTTGACGTTCACTGCTATTGTGCTCACTATCAACATCAAGCTTCAATTCTTGGAACAACACGATAGAACCTATTTGAACTGGTTGTCTATATTGATTTCCTGTCTTGGTTGGCTACTATGGTGTTGCCTGCTTCCAGGATTATACAAGCCGCAGACTTCTAAGATTTATGACGTCTACAGGGGTATCTATTGGAAGTTTGGACGTGATGTTACGTGGTGGGCTGCATTGTTGATTATTGTGGCTATGCCTATTTTGCTTGACTTCATTATTCAGATTCTAAGGTGTTGGGTAATGCCTTCTGATGTTGATGCGTTCCAGACATTGGAGAAGAACACTGATATTAGAAGAGAGATTGAAAATGAAGCCTATGAACAAATGCAACAGGGCTGGAATTGGACCAAAGATGAGCCTACTCTTAAGAGACTGGTTAAGAGGAAGAGACACAATACTGTGACTCTGGACACGGAACTGCCGCCTGGATCACCTGCTACAGTGGAGAAGAACTCATCTAGAGCAGCGCAGAATGATGGTAAATACGAAACAGAAGTGCTACCAAGTGGGAAAGTAATCAAGAGAAGAGTCAATGATTCGAATCATGTTCATAAAATTGGGAAGAAGCTGAGATTTGCGACGAGAAAGGAGTCAATTGAGGAGGAGGAAGAGGATGAAGACGTTGAAGAGATAATCCAGAAGAGAATGAGAGATTTAGAGTAAGCTCAGCTGGGAACAGCTGTATATTTGTTTGTTTGTTTGTTTGTTTTTACACAAAAAAAAACTTGAGGCTGTTATTTATAGGACTATTTGAAGAAAATTGTAGGGGGTGGGAGTTTATACACAAAAGTCACGTGATTGTACCTAGAAAATTATTTCCTTTGTCTTGTCACAATTTCCAGCACAAAGTGTTTTGGCTTCAACTTCTTGGGAACGTATCGACAGGTGAACAGCGAGCTATTGGTTGTTTTGTGCTTCCGTACATCGTGAGATACTTTCCAGTGAATACAGAGTGCATTTATAACGACCATAGACAGCCTTTCTACGTGGGGTCGAATAGCCTTAGCAGTTACAGTACTTGCCAACAATGGAGAACCAGAGCGAGTTCTCCAGCTTCCCGGACACGTCCAACAGCATGCTGTACACACAGCCAGACTACGAGGACAACTTCTTCATGGACATAAAGAACGAGCCCTTTCTAGAGAAGGATGACCAGTATCTGCTTGACACGGCCAGCCTGAACGAATTTGGCTCTGAACAAAGACAGGACAGCGACCAGTCCCAACAACACAATCACTACCAGCAGCAGCAACAGCAGCAGCAACAACAACAACAGGATGAATCACCAAACCATCAAGACAATGGTCAGCATAAGCGGACGAGAGCATCTGGTGAAGTTCTGGCCCTCCTGGTGGAGGAATTCAATAAGAATCCGAATCCAAATGCCCAAACCAGAAAGAAGATCAGTGACCAGACGGGTATGCCAGAGAGATCCGTGAGGATTTGGTTCCAGAATAGACGTGCCAAATCGAGAAAACTTGAGAAGGCACAGGCCCATGAGAAGGATGATCGCTACCAGTCCGTCAGTGCCCAGGAGGTTTCCATGTCGAGATATGACGGTATTCCATTGAACTTGAACAACAGCTATTTCTTCATTGATGCCAGATCACTGACAGTAGGAAGCTGGAAGAGACTTAAGAGCGGGAACTTGTCCAGTGATAACATTTTCAGTGTCAAGAATCTCTCAAACTTGTCCCCGTTGTCCATCAATGAGATTCTTAACAACTCTACTGACTTGATGATTGTCATTTCCAAGAAAAACTTTGAAATCAATTACTTCTTCAGTGCCATTGCAGAGAATTCCAAGATCCTATTCAGAATATTTTTCCCAATCTCCTCAGTAAGCAACTGCTCTCTGAGTATTTGCACCGAGCAAGATGAGAAGGGCCCAACTTGTGAATCAAAGATATACCTAAACAAGCCACCAAAATTTGCTGTGTCCTTCTCCAATGCAATCAGACCGGACTGTAACCAATGGTCTCTCTGTGAAGACTTTAGTGAGGGACATCAAGTCAATGATGCGTTTATTGGAGGTTCCAGTATCCCACATGTTTTCCACGGCCTAGAGCCGTCTTTGAAGTTCCTCAATTCTTTCATATTGGACTACAACAGCTCCAACATTCCACAACGTGAGTTTGCCCTTCCACAAAGATTCTCGTCGAGATCACCAAACTTCTTTAATGAACAACAACAACAGCAGCAGCAGCAGCAACAGCACCACCAACAGCACCACCAAGCAGAAGTACCCCACCAGAATGACTTCCGTCCAAACCCTCTTCAGCAGGAACTTTATGAGAGACATCAGCACCAAGCTCATCAGCCCAACCCTAACCCACCTTCACAGATCAGTATCACCAACCCATCGTTTGATATGAATGGTAATCCTCTACTGCATCAATTTGTGAAGGATGAGTTTGTGGAAAATCCAGACTCATTTGAAGCATTTATTAACAATGGAGGCGATACGCCTTCAATGATAATGATGATGAACGACCAGCTAAACGGTGAGACTCCTAACAGCAATCCATAATAAATGTGTTCTTGTTTATACTTTACGTGGACTACTTGTTCTACAGCGATCAACAGGGTCATATTTTAAGGGGGTAACTTTTTTTTCTTAAATTACTCCCTTTCTTTTCATTAAGATAAAGAATCACCAACCATCACGTAAACTCGAAGCGGTAATAAACTACAATGTACTAGTACATAAGAAAGCATGTATCCACTTCAAAGTAAGGATCAAGAAGAAAGAATTGTCCTGAAGACATTTAGGTAGGAGAAAGTCAGAAAGTCCAAAGAAATTGTACTAAGAGCACTTAGTAAAATGGTTGACCAACAAAGTACTTGTTCCATTTCCAAGCCTCGGCGTTAGCATCAGCTTCAGCATCTCTCTTGTAGAATGGTTGACCAACAAAGTACTTGTTCCATTTCCAAGCCTCAGCGTTAGCATCAGCTTCAGCATCTCTCTTGTAGAATGGTTGACCAACAAAGTACTTGTTCCATTTCCAAGCCTCAGCGTTAGCATCAGCTTCAGCATCTCTCTTGTAGAATGGTTGACCAACAAAGTACTTGTTCCATTTCCAAGCCTCAGCATTAGCATCAGCTCTAGCATCTCTCTTGTAGAATGGTTGACCAACAAAGTACTTGTTCCATTGCCAAGCCTCAGCATCACGCTTATGCAGTTCAGTGGCGTGCTTCTCAAACTCAGATTGAATGATAGTGGTATTTACAAAAAAGACAGCATCAGCCAAAACAATTGGAGCAACATCAGCACCCAGCTGGACAGCCTCAATAATGGCATCGTCAGAGAATGGGAACTCGACACCTTGAGAGGTACCCTCAATGTCTGGAGACTCCGTGGTAGCGTCAGTATCACCAGCTAGCGCCTCACCAGATAGGGTCAAAATGAGCGCGTAGACAAAAGCTTTAGAGAATTGCATCGTAAGTAGTGAGCAGTAGTGTTTGATTGATGACGAACGAAGCAAACATAATGGATTAAAACAGTGATATCAGGTCCGCTTTATAGTGCACAAGTCATCAAGCATGATGAGACACGTTTGCCCCATAAACAGTAGCCTCATCACACAGTCAACCTTCCTCTGCAAAGTGTGTGTCAAAGTCGACCATTGGAGCCCCAATTAGGAAGTTAATGACATGCACCAAAAAGAAACTTTTTTGGTACTGAAACAGAATGTAATTTACCTAATTTGAAACTCAATGGGACTCTCTCTAGGATTTTGGAACATTTCTGTGGATTTGGGGTGAAAGAATTGTAGGTTTTTAATGCACCATTCTCTAAGATCTTCAGGATAAACAATGATCCTCTTCACGAGGAGCACCCAGCTATCAAAGCCTAGCATTGCGTCGCATTCCGTATATCTTAATCACTGGAATCTGGGTTGATATGATGACCTTGTCAATTGCTGGTCCACTTATCTCTGCTTTCCGGCATTCATCTTAGACTTGTCTTGACAACAAGTTCTCACAGATGACCTGGACTCTGTGTACATTATAGAACAGTGTAATCTGTTGTGAAAAAATCATAAATCATGGAGACCGGGGTGACGGGCCCCAGGTGTAGTAGCCATCTTCCTCTTCTAATCTAGTCTATATTCTATAGATGATTGATAAACCAAAAAGTTGTTATGTTTCGCCACAAGAGTCAATACAGACATCTCGAGAGTTCCGGAAAATGTCACATGACATCAAGTGTAAAGGTCGGAATATACCTAAAAGGGATCAATCCACAACCAAGACTTTGTCGCCAGAGAGGTTTTTCAACACTAGTTACAGAGCATAAAGAGCAGATTACCCAACCCCTTGAACCTCAGTACACTGTACACTGTACAATTAATAAATCAGATCTGGTAGACCGACGACCGTAGACCTGAAGTAGGGAGTGACAGCTGGAGCTGGGATTTGTTGTTCAGAAAGTATCATACATGGTACTGATTGACCTTAAGGCTTGACTCAACATTAATATTTATTTTATATTGAACTCTATTCTAGACACTATAACTAAAATCGCATAATCATCAATGGCAGGGCAAGAACCACAATGGCACCACCAGCAACTCTGTTGGCGGCACCAGTGAAGGTGGTCACAGCTGGAGAAGAAGACGCGACAGTAGGAGCGGTTTTGGAAGTCACAACTTCAGTAACAATGCTGGTACTTTGGCCACCAACTGAAGTAACAGTGTTCTCAGTCTGTGCGAAAGGAACAGTAGCCTTGGATAAGGAAATGTAGCCATTATCAATACCAGTGGCGCTGATGGTTGCAGCTCTGGTCTCTGTGGCCTTTGTCGTCTTGCCACCATCAGCAATTTTGGAGGTCTTCACTGTCTCAGCAGCCTTTACTGTCTCACCGGTCTCGCCGGTCTTGGTAGTCTTAACAGACTCAGCAGCCTTCGAGGTCTTGACGGTCTTCCCATCCTCTGTAATTGGACAATAGGTTATGTACTCGGTCACTTGTCCCGAAATGGTAGTAGTAACAACGGTTAGACCAGTAGTAATTGCAGTCCCATAACATCTGTGCTCCTCACAAAAAGTGGTAGTCACAACAGTGGTCTCACCATTGCTAACGGTCTTAGTCTGAGTACTAGTAGAAGAGGCAGCAGATGTTGGTTAGCAGAAGGCTCAACACCGGATGACACTGCAGAGTCAGAAGATTGGGAAGCAGGTCCAATAGAAGACTGGGTAACAGGTTCAATCGAAGACTGAGAAGTAGACTCGATACCAGAAGACAATGCGGGAAACTCAGAAATAGATGCAGCCGCAGAGGTTGAAGTCTCAACAGAAGACCCGGATGCAACAGCAGAGAATGAAGTCTCAACAGAAGACGATTCAACAAAAGGAGAGATTGTATCTTCTAGCTCAAACACCAAGACATCTCTCTTGGCAATTCTGCTCTCACCTGGTCTGGTAACTTGAACTCTAATCTTAATAGTGAAGGTCTCACCACTAACATATCTACCACCAAAGTGAGCACCCAAGCCAGTCTCTTCGTCAAACAAATCAGTATCAAATTCAACGGATCTCACCAATGTGGAGTTCACAGGGTAAGTCTTTCCACCAGAAGTATACCTAATGTCATTGAACAAGAAGTTCTCATCGGCAGAAGCATTATAAGCAACGTTAGTCCATGGTCCAAAGAATGACGGAATCTCGATATCCCAGGCAGGGTTACCGTTAGTGAAAGAGCCCTTGAGGGTTGGACCAGTTGGAACTGCGGATGAAGAAGCAGCAGATGATGGTAAAACAGTGCTTTCATCTGGCTCAGAAGAGGATGGAACTTCAGACTCATCAGAAGACTCTGCTGGAGCGGAAAAAGACTCAACTGGAGCAGAAGATTCGTCTTCAGAGGATGCAACAAAAGACTCAATGGAGGACTCAATGGAAGACTCACTATCAGAGGACTCAACTGGAACAGAAGATGAGATAGAGGAAGACTTATCAGAAGACTCATTCTCAAAAGAAGAGCTGCTCACTGGTGGAACGTAACGCTCACTGGAGAACACTGAGAAGTCGGTTTTTGCATACATCACTTAGGTAAAAGGTCTGGGAGGTACCATCGGTTTTGACAACAGTAACACCCATCGTCTGCTCAAAGTAGCCATCAATAGTACTTTGACGCTCTGAAGGAATATAGATTCTCAGCAACTCGTCCCGTTCAAGGTTGGAAGTGTACTTGAAAGAAATCTCACCTTCGTTACAAGTCTCGGTTTCAAAGTCAACAGCATCTCTGAACTGGGTTGCATTTCTGAACACATCCAGCTCAGAACCGATGGACTTGCTCACAGCAGCACATTCAAAGGTAAAATCAAATGTTGAAGCAAAACCTTCAAGGCTAACAGAGTTCCAAGGGCCCAAGGAAGCAGGAATGTCAACGCTCCATGCTGGGCTGCTACCCCCCCAAGTAAAAAGAGTTTCTAACTGGTTTGTCATCTGGCTGAGCATAAAAGTTCAAGGTGTTGGTGAATTCCTTTTCTGGAGAGTAAGCAATGAAGTCAATGATCTCTGGCTTGATAATGGAATCAACAACGTCCTGTGCCAAACGAACATCAAAGACAATAGTACCCTCAATGTTCTTGTTCCAACTTGGCCATTCAGCCCAAGTCACAGTACCGATTACACCATCAAATTCCAAGTCGGCTGCCCTGTTACCCCAAGTAGTGTATAGACCCTCAGAAACGATAGGTTCGAAGCCTGGAATGGCGAACTGAGTGATGGTTCCCTCTGGGATAGGATACTTGCGCTCAAAGGTCACTGAGACAGTAACCCAGTCGCGCGTGAACAGTTCAGAACCAGAAGTGACCTTACCAACAATAGTGATGTCCTTGACAAAGTCAGAGCCAGTAACAACTGGCTTTACTGATGGGATAATTCTGTAAGACTCCGGGGCTTCAGAGGAGGAGGATGGGGGAAGAGGATAGGAAGAAGAGGCACCAGATGATGCAAGAGAAGAGGCACCAGATGATGTAAAAGAAGAGGCACCAGATGATCCAGAAGAAGAGTCACCAGAAGCAGATGACTCGGACAAAGAAGTGGCTGAGGAACCAGAAGAGGAATCAGCTGTGGATGATGAAGAAGAGCTCGACTGACCAGGGATCTCATTAACGTAGAAGTCATCAGTCACATTAATGACCCAATCCTCCAAGTTTTCCTTTCTGCCAAATATTCTCAAGGCTCTTGCGAAGATTCTGTAATGACCTGTTGGAATCTTGATACCATTGGCGAATCCTTGGAAGCCGATTTCAGCTGCTGGGTTGAATCTGGTGACGAACTCATATGGCCAAGTGCTCACATTATCATTGACATCAGGAATGCTCATGATTGGACCCAAGTATCCATTTTCACCGGCAACAGGAGGGAACACATAGGAAGAGATATCATAATCGGCATCAACAATGTCAAATGAGGTGTACTCAGAACCGTAAACGTGGTTGAACCAGATTCTTGGGGAATCAAGTTCATCAGGCTTGTAGGCTCTGCGTAACTCTGGCTCGGTCACATTGTAGTAGAATCCTTCGTTATTGTCATAACCAATAATGATTGGAGTATTTTGGTAACTTCCCCAAGCATAAGTATCCACCTGAACACCCATGTATGGAACGTGGGCAGAATCGCCGTTGTCACCAACGAACCAAATCTTACCTGCATATACCGGGGCAATGGAGTCATCGGCATCAGATGGAATCTGGATATTCACATTGATGGTAGCACTTTCGCCAGGACCAACGGTCAAAGAAGATTCGGAAAGAATAGCAGTGGCGACAGAGTCGCCGACTGGAGGGAAGTACTCCCAACCGGCTTTTGCAGTGTCTCTTGAGTTGATGGTAGTACCAGGAATGTGCTCAATGGAATAGGTGACCTCAATGGAGTTACTGTTGACGATGGTGATCTCAAATTCTTCGGCTCTGTTGACGGTATCGTTCAGCTCCAAGTATGGCTTGGATATAATCTTAGTACCTTGGTCAAACATCTTCACCGCATCGATCAAACCAGCACCTGTTTGGATCAATGGGGCCT
This sequence comes from Barnettozyma vustinii, assembly GCA_030569515.1. Classification (NCBI taxonomy): domain Eukaryota; kingdom Fungi; phylum Ascomycota; class Saccharomycetes; order Phaffomycetales; family Phaffomycetaceae; genus Barnettozyma; species Barnettozyma vustinii. The sequence goes on from JAJMLD010000011.1 coordinate 67,478, forward strand.
TTTTGGAGGTATCAATAGTAGAGGTATCCAATTCATTGGAATTTTGGCTGAACTTGTACAAGAACAAATCCTTGGCAGTACTCATCATCTCAGTTCTTAGAGTCTCTGGATTGGTGCCCGGGAAATGAGCCAAGTATAAGGCAGCCAAACCGGCCGCATATGGACAGGCAAATGAAGTACCGGATGCAACACTCTAGCCGCCACCGACAGCACAACCGAAGACGTCACCACCTGGAGCAGAGATGGAAGGATAGAAATCATTCTGAAAAGTTGGACCCCATGAACTGAAATAGGACATCTGACCAGCCTTAATGCTTGTGTCTTGGAATACTGCAGTTTTAGGGTCCTCAGAAATGGTAATCTCAATGGTGCTAGCAGCATTGGTCTGTTCAATAGCCCATTGGGCAAAATCATAGGTGATTTGGCCAAGGTTCTGCAATGTGTTAATTGGACGGATAGGGGCGTTAAAGTAGGTCAAATCTTTAGTGGCACTTGGGAACAACAATGCAGTTTCCCAGCCACGATAACTGAGACTGTTCAACAAGTTTCTGTAACAGGAACCACGTCTGGCAATCAGTAGGGTTCTGTCATCAGCAGTGCTGGAGCCGACACAAGCGTTGGAATCATCAACAAGGATCTTGAAAGTACCAGTTTTAGTAAAAGGGTCACCAGCGTTACCGATGTATCCAAAGGCCTGGGTCTCACCACTTGATGAAACAGCAACTGCCTCGTAACCGAGGATTTGCGCGGCATTAGTGGAACCAACAGCCAAAACATCCTTGCCAGAACCACCATTAGAGGCTGTGAAAGGACCAGACTCACCGCTGTTACCTGCAGCAAACAGAATAGTGATCTCCTTGGCAGCAACTATAGCCATTGGGTGGGTGTTGTAGCCACGGTCAGCACCAAGGGAAAGGGAAATAACATCAGGTCTGTCTTCGTATGCCTTCAACAAACCGGCAATAACAATATCATCAGAGGTGGTACCAGAACATTCAAATACTTTGTACATTCTGATCTTAGCATTTGGGGCAACGCCAATCAACGAATCACTGTTGCCAACAATAACAGAAGAGACAAATGTACCGTGACCAGCACAATCCATTGGGTCAGAAGATGGGTTTGATGGGTCTTCACTGAAGTCATAACCACCAATAATAGGAAACTCTGGACCAATACCTCCACCAAGAGCAGGGTGAGTGTAGTCGACACCAGTATCCACAACGGCGATGGTGATGCCATCACCCTTGATACCTCTCTCATGAAGGTCTTCAACACCTGTGATGGAATGTGGGTTCCAAACTGGAGATGAAGCAGGATTCATCTCATCATCAAGTACCACATAGGATACCTGCCAAGCGTTCTTAACACCCGAAATCTTCTTCAATTCCTCAACGGTGTTGGCACGAGAAGTGTCGATATGAACAGAGGCACCTTGGAACACATCAGAGTCAAACTGGTTGTTCAATTCGGCTTCAATGCCACTTGAAGATAGCAGTGAAAGGATAGAAGAGCCATCTCTCTTTGTGAAGGAGGAGTCCTCGAACTCAATGATGAAACGTCCCGGCACAAAGTTTGGAATTAGAGTGGCATCCTTTGATACTTTGTTGGTATCAGCTTCAATCGACCAACTGCGAGCACTCACAGATGAGGCAACAGCCGCCAGCCAAGCGAGAGACGTCCTGGATGAAAAAATCATTGTTGAAGGTCTGAAATGTGTGATCTGTGATATATGAAGTTCAAAGGAGATTTCCAGGTCCCAGCTGGAGCAGGCTTATATATGTGCCAGTTGTCCTCTCTCCAACGTGCAGATATCGGTGGCGAAGGAGGTCCGCCATTGCTCGCTTGTTTGAGGCCATACATTGTAGCGGAGATAGGCCCTACTGTCTACACAATGGTCAATGGCCATTGGCGGCACTGTTTTCCTCCCTAGTATCTTTGTGAAAATATTCTGGGTGCAGTTCAACTGCACTCTGCACTGGGTGTTTTTCTGTTTTGTTTTTGTTTTTTTCCTTGGTTTAGGTGCATTTGGCAGAAGATCGCACAGTGGGAAACCCCTTAAATTTTGATCTCATCGGTCATTCCGCAAAGAAGAAGAGAAGTGGTCAATCCCAAGAGTATGCTTACTTTGAATGGTTCATAGTCTCTGAGGTTATTGGATTGGATAGAATGGGATCTCTCCTAAAATTGCGTTGTGGTATTTGGACCTGGGGAATGTTCGTGGTCTGGTTTCAGGGTCCCCCCCCCCTAGATCCGGGTGTCCGTCAGAATCAGAGCTTTTAAAATGTTAAAACTGCAGGCTCCTCAATCCTGATTGGTGCTACCGTGGCGATTCTTTCGTCTCCAGAGTCGACACAGGGGCTATTGGCCATTTTTGTGCAGTGCACTCGCGCCCATTGGCCAAGACCGCAAATCATGGTTGAGAATGCACATCCGAAGATCTTCTCTTTTTCGACTCCTGAACATTTCTACTTCTGTACAATCCAGAGGCTGAGTTCGGGCTTTAGCCTTTGACTTGCAGATTCACTTCCCATCATTGGCTAGATTTGACATTCTTTTGATCCGCCTGAGTTGCATCAAACTGAAAGACATGGGATTAGTGTTCTGACTTTAGTTCAAATAGGTGCAACAGCTGTGTTAGGAAAACTTGGGATCTGCATTTCAGACGACGACTCAGTAATGCAGTTTTTCTTGATTTTGTCTCTTCTCTTATCAATTACATGTCGACAGGATGTTTGTAGTCTACCACCATCACTCTAATTTCTCTAAGTTGAACACAACCAAATACAAATCAATTTATGGAAAATATTTCTGATTGGGTTGCACCTCGAAGGCATTCATAGGTATTTACTAGTAACTACCTTTGGGACCTCTCAGCCATTCGTAAATTGATTGTTGCACCAGAACTCCTTGGAATGGCTTGTTGAAATGGACTGAAGTAATGCACGCCTCGACAATTATTTATCTTTCAAGGCCACTACAGGTTGAGGCACAGTGTCCAGCGAAACAGTTCTGTGGTAAACTTAACTCGATAAATCCCCTAGCTTTTCGATCAAAATGGGAACCCCCTGCTTGCGGTTGTCACTTGTTCACTACCTCTCCAACCTTCCGTATTCCAACAATGTTAACACCTGACTGCATTTCAGAATGTGTAACACGAGTTACACAATGTTGAACATTCACTTCACGCACAGAACAATTAATTGCAGAAATAATATACCGTAATTCCACTGATAAATTGACCTTATATGTATAAATTGTCAACACGTGTGACATATGTCGAACATGAGGAACCTTGATCGATGATGAATATATACATATGTGACGAATCTTCTTGCAGCTCACATGTGATGAATCCTAATAAATGCTGCCCCTACCAGATCAACTTTTGGCGGCATGACAGAAAACATATACGTCGGACATCCGTCGGATCAGCGAATTTGGTAAAGTGGGATCTAGATTTTGATCGATCGAGTTCTGAAGTAATAAGAAAGAAAATAAAAATTTATTGCAACTTTTTTATTATATATATCATGTATATATATACACTCCTAAGGCTAATTCTTACTAATTATAGGTTATATTTTGGCTTGGTTTAATCTATTTGACTATGACTTAGGATCCTTTGGGTTCCCTTTTGATGTTCTGCGGAAGATTTAAAGCTGATCTTGACTGTATGTCCTGATCCTGCCTTCTATTCCCAAGTCGAGAGAAGATCCGAAAAAGTCTCAAAGCTAGATCGATCTCTACAGACTGATTCTACAACTAAGGCCCAAGGGCCTGAAATTGAGAAGAAGCCACATATATAGCACATGAATGTCTATATTGTCTAGAATTATTCCTTTTCAGTTATAGCTGATAATGGAAACTACACGTTATGAAGGGAAGTTACTGTAGGGTTTAGATGTTGGCATAAGAGTACGTATAAAGAAAACAACTCCCGACTAAAGTCCCGTTTTTCTTCTAAAGAAAATTTACAGTGGGTGTCACTTTCTTCTAACCTCACATGATCTCAGCCTCCTCTTCGAATTAAACCAGCATAATGCCATTTTCCTTCGATCCAAAAAATGTACTGTTTGTAGTGGGTAGGAGAATCTGAGATTTTCCCCGATTTGGACGCCAATGTATTCAAACTTCACACATGAAAGACATGTTTCCTCAAAAATAGAACTGCAGAAGATGAAAAAGAGCCCCTCTAGATCTTCAAAAATATAAGAAGGGATTTGTCAGACCACTATGGAGATCTTTGGTGGACCCTTAAAGTATCCACGCTTCTGCTAACACCTAATGAAACTGTCCACTGTGATCTTGGGATCTCTTGCCATGATCTCTGGTACACTCGCTGCCCCAATCGAGACCATTGACAACTCCACTGACAATACTGGCCTTGAACGTCTTGACAAGAGACATCTTCGAGAGTGTGCGGTCCTAGAGTAACGAGTGTTCATAACAGAGCGTACTGGGAGAGAACACAGTCAGCGGTGTCAGATACTATAGAAAGATTCAGAACTGCGAACACTTTGTAAAGACAAATGCTGACTACAGTTGTGGTCAAGGCTTCTAGATGAAGGTATCTCCTACTTGAAGAAGTATTAGAAAATCCAGACGCCGAGTACAAGATCAGCCTGTGATAATTTTAATTTCAAATCAGATGTGTTTATCACATAGACAGTTATCAATGACAGGCTAGTGAGTCCTGAATCTCTGTTCCAAAAAGATAGTTTCCAAATCCAGCACCTACCACCACACTGAGCATGACCCAGCCATTGTAGGTCATAAACACAAGCATCAGCATGTAAGAATACCCCACCAACAGGGCATACAATGTGGCCTTCTGTGCACGCGAGACATGTTCTTTGGACAATAAGTTAGTATTTCCGTGTTCAATGTCGTCCTCCAGTCTAAGAGACGCAGCTAGTAGAGTTCGTTAGCAACGGACCTAAGGTAAGAAAGGGAAGAGAGAACAACTCACGCTTGTTATCGAGGCGTTTGACACGGGCACGTAGCCATTCGTAGAAGACACCGGCACCAGCAACGACTAGAAGGGAGAAGAGAAGACCTGCAGTAGAGGAGATATGCCACCACTTGAAGACGATGCAAAGGTTTGTCCAGTCCCAGGTGAAGCTCATCTGGGGAAAAGAGTGTTAGTACAGTAAAAAAACGAATTATAGAGAGGGGTACTCACGTTCATTGAGCACATGGCTTCATCACCATGATCCATTCCTGGCATGCTGTGATCCATTTGTGAGTGGTCCATTCTTTTGTTGTTTGTTGTTTGTAGTTTGTTGTTTGACGTTGTGAATTTATTGGTGTGCTGCACTATAAGAGCACTTTTTTTCCCCCCCATAGAACCAAAGCCCGAACAGAGATATACAGGTAAGAGATGTAGGCAGGTGCTTAGTGAAAAGAAGAGAAGAAACACCACACTACAACAATCCATTATATACTCGTTCATTCCAACATCAAGTTCGACCTAGATGGCGGCGGACTTTCTGAAGTTGGCACCGGCGTAGACAGCCTTGTCACTCAACTCCTCCTCGATTCTCAAGATTTGGTTCAACTTGGCCAATCTCTCAGATCTAGCTGGAGCACCAGTCTTGATTTGGCCTGATCTCAAACCGACAGACAAGTCAGCAATGAAGGTATCCTCAGTCTCACCAGATCTGTGGGAAACCATAACACCCCAGCCAGCAGAGTAAGAGTCCTTAGCAGCCTTGATGGACTCAGTCAAGGTACCGATTTGGTTAACCTTCAACAATAGAGCGTTGGCAGACTTCTTCTCAATGGCAGTGGCAATTCTGGCAGGGTTGGTAACAGTCAAGTCATCAGCAACGATTTGAATATCGACATTGGCCAAAAAGTGGGTCCAGGCGTCCCAGTCATCCTCAGCAAATGGGTCCTCGATGGAGACAATTGGGTACTCCTTGATCAATTCTTGGTACAAGGCAGCCAATTCCTCACCGGACAACCACTTGGATGGGTCAGAGTCTGGGTTCTTGAAGTCCAAGTCGTACTTACCATCCTTGTAGAACTCGGAAGAGGCGACATCCAAAGCAATGGAGATCTTACCCTCGTAACCAGCTTGCTTGATGGAGTCAACAATCAAGTCAAGGGCCTCTCTTGGAGTGGAAATATCTGGAGCAACACCACCCTCGTCACCAACGTTACCGGCAGATTGGCCGTATCTCTTCTTGGTTAGGGACTTCAAGGTGTGGTAAACTTCAGAACCAATTCTTAGAGCCTCGGAGAATGTCTCAGCACCAGTTGGAACAATCATGAACTCTTGGAAGGCCAAAGCACCACCAGCGTGGGAACCACCGTTCAAAACGTTTTGGAATGGGACTGGCAAGACATATGGCTTTGGAGTCTCAGCCAAGTCAGACAAGTGTTCGTACAATGGGACGTTCTTCTCGGCAGCAGCGGCAACAGCGGTTGCTAGAGAGACACCCAAGATGGCATTGGCACCAAGCTTAGCCTTGTTTGGAGTACCATCCAACTTTAGCAAAAAGTCATCAACAGCAGTTTGGTTCTTGATGTCCAAGTTTGCAGCAACAAGGGCTGGGGCAATGACCTCGTTAACGTTGGCAACGGCCTTAGTGACACCCTTACCCAACCACTTGGACTTGTCACCGTCTCTTAGCTCCAAAGCTTCGTGGACACCGGTGGAGGCACCAGATGGGACAATAGATCTGTAAGTACCCTTTTCAGTGGTTAGCTCAACCTCGACGGTTGGGTTACCACGGGAGTCGTAGACGTATCTGGCGTAGACTTTCTGGATGGCCATTTTTTTACTTGATTCTTATTGATGATGATGGCGAATTGAGTTGTAAGGAGAAGTTGCGGGAGCAAGGGGATTTAAATATTGGCTGTCGAACTTGAGAGCAGTCCCGGTAGCGTCACAGGTGATGCCATCCGCTGACGAGTCGCGAATGGTGGCTGCTGAGGCCATTAAAAGGTAATTGAATCGATAGCGATACTTGAAATGTCTACACTCCCCCTATTACTAGAGCATTGACCCTTGCAAACACCTCTTAAGCTCCTTTACTAGTACCGACTTCCTTGCTGCTTGCTACCTCATTGATCCCGGGTCACATAGGATATCGCACCTTTGCCCAAACACGACTTGCCCCGAATTCCGAGGGATGATTATATCAGCATGAGTATCTACTGTGAGCCATCTCGTGCTGTAATTCTACCGCAAACTGGTGAGATGTTGGCCATATGGCCCCTGATGATGAATAGATGTGACATACAGAGATCTTCACACCATACGGATGCCCAATCGATCCATTGAGTTATCATCCAACAACCGGAACTGCCAAGGAAGAACACTTCCAGTTGTCCAGAGCTTTCCCGGGTTTGGCAGGAGATTGGAATGGCCTGCAAAAGTGTGGAGGAACATAGGGCTGAACGGTGAGTAGGAGGCATTGGATTTTTGGATTCTGGAGTCAGTTAATTATTAAAGTCCAATCACCGAGCTTGAACCTCTAACTAAGGTCTGAGAGTCGAGAGTTGGGAGCCAAAACTAACGGCTGGCACTAGGAGTTGCAAATGAGAGGCTCGAAATGGTGATCCGAGTGCGGCAAAATGGTCTCCCAAACCATCAACAGAAGACGTACCCCCTCAGATTCATTACTAGTTTAATTGAGAAGCTGGAGACTCGCCGTACAAGAAACTGAGTATTATCGGGCGCCTTAGTTTCGAGAGAGACTCCTTCTTCTTTTCTTATTCAAGTGTTTCTGTGAAAGCCGACATTCGTCAACGGGATGCCTCATCACGTATGGCAATTAATTCCTGAACAGAATTCATTTTAGGGTTTTTTTCCCCGTGTAGTTTTTATGTAGGCTCTGTGTTTGACGACCTGAAGCCTCAAGAAGCTTGACACCTTTTGATTTTTATGCGTGTCCCTACCGCTTCAGATTTTTCACTTTCTTCAATTGCTGCCCCTACCGATAAATAACCAAACAGACTCGCAAACACCAAACAAAAAAAAAAAAACAAAAAGTGAAAAGTTTCGAGACCTACCTTAGAATCACTAACCACCAACACCATCAAAAATGGCCATCTCCAAGAACCTTCCACTATTAAAGAACCACTTCAGAAAGCACTGGCAAGAGCGTGTCAAGGTTCACTTCGACCAAGCCGGTAAGAAGGCTTCCAGAAGACAGGCCAGGGTCTCTAAGGCTGCTGCCATTGCTCCAAGACCACTAGACGCCCTAAGACCAGTTGTCAGAGCTCCAACTATCAAGTACAACAGAAAGGTCAGAGCTGGTAGAGGTTTCACCCTTAGAGAGATCAAGGCGGCTGGTTTGACTTCTGCTTATGCCAGAACCATTGGTATTGCTGTTGACCACAGACGTCAAAACAGATCCACTGAAATCTTTGAGTTGAACGTTCAAAGATTGAAGGAGTACCAATCTAAGTTGATTGTCTTCCCAAGAAAGGGTAAGGCCACTGAGACTGAGCAAGTTTTGTCCACTGCTGCTTCTTTCCCAATTGTTCAACCGGCTGTTGAGTCTGAGCCAAGAGCTGTTGTTGTCCCAGAGGAATCTGCTTACAGAACTTTGAGATTGGCTAGATCTGAGAAGAAGTACCAAGGTATCAGAGCTAAGAGAGCTAGAGATGCTGCTGAGGCCGAGGCTGAGAAGAAGAAATAGAGTTTGATCTAGTGTTCTTTTTACTTCTACCTTTATGATTTTTGGTTTTAATGTTTTTGGGTTGTTCAGGACTGAGAGGTCCCTTTCTTGTATAATAATGTTTTGGGTTTTTTGTTTCATACTATCAACTTGTAGTTATTCTTGTTTTATTTCGCAGTAGCTTGGATGGCTTAATCTTTCACTCCTGCTGCAATCTACAGGTAATCTCTATACTGGTCATGAAGTTTTTATTGCAATATAATTACACCTTGAGTTTAATCGAACAAACCGAAACCCATGTCGTCATCTGACTCTTCAGCTTCCTCAACAGCTTCCTCAGCTGGAGCAGCATCAGAGGAGGCAGCAGCGGCGCCAGCAGCTGGGGCAGTACCAGAACCAGCGGAGACAGTGGTAAAGCCAGCTAGGATCTCCTTCAAGTCCTTACCCTCAAGGGCAGTAGCAAAGACGTCAGCCCAGACCTGTGGAGTATTGTTAGTATACTGATAATATTGTGGATGGATGGCTTGATTGATTGGTTGGTAGAATGGTTAGATATTGTCTTCTGAAATCTCCAATCTGCGTGGTCGACTTGGTAATCTCTCAGCTGTGATTCTGGAGCAAGTGATAGCTTATTGGGTTCTTCGTGATAATCTCTAATGATGGATAGCCAGTGAGCTATTTCTCCAGCATTGCGGTTCCCTTCCCATTCAATCATATCCAGTTGAGTGTTGTAAACGTACTTGGTCAACCTTAGCACCGGCAGCGTTGGCCAAAGTCAACAAGTTCTCGGAGGTGATTTCAACACCAGCGTCAGCAAGGATCAAAGCGGCGTAGGAGACAATAGCGTCAGACATTTTTGTTGTGTGGTGAGGCCCTTTAAAGCACTTCGTTGTTGTTGGTGATTTTGAAACACTTTTTTTTCACTCAGGGAGGGGCGTATTTTTTTTGTTAGGGGCAGCAGTAGTTTTTAAAAGTGATTTGCCCTTAAATTATCACGTGTTATTATATAGGGCTCATCCATAAACGAGAGCCTGTGAGAACACTGGGTTAAATATCTGCTCCAACGATACAAAGGAACAGTTCAATAAGATTGCGCTCGATTGATGCTTTGACTACTTCCTTTACTTGAGATATGCGGACCTATCAGCTGGATGTGTCAAACTCAAGGCACTTACAGATACATAATCATCAAAATGGTGCTATAAATCAAACTATTTACAAAAACTCTGAATCAACACAGGGATAGTATCATAAATCAATGAGGGAGAACCACCTAGTCAATCATCCGATCATGAGATCCTAGCAACAAAAAACACTATTTATAGGGAAGGATGTCATAAATAAGGGCTGCTTACTTCTTGAAGAAAGCGGCCAAGTTCTTCAACCAGGAGTTGTACTCAACATTCTCCTTGTACAAACCATAGTTCAAGACAAATTGATACAATTCTTCATTGACACCTCTGGAAGACAAGTAGTTCTCCAAGTTCACTTGCAAAGCCTCATCCAAGTTGCTGAAAGCAGGACCATTGTAGGCCAACTCACGTTGGTGCTCAGCCTCAGAAGTCTCAGTTAATGCCTGGGCAATATTCTTGTAAGTGGTGACGGACTCAATGAAAGTGGCACCATCTTCTGGACCAATCAATACATCAAAGGCAACGGCAGAAGAGTCAGACTTCTTTTCAACGACAACGTTCAAGTTGATGTATGAGTTGTCGACAGCGTCCTCGTAAGCAGCTTGAGCCTCCTCTTCTGACAAGCCTTCTTCTGGTTCTTGGGAAGCTTGGACATTGGCAACTTGGTTGACGTCAAAGAAGACATTGACAACTTCAGTTGGACCACTCTTTACTAGCTTTGCCAAGGCAGAGCCGCTGTTTTCTTCAATTGCAAAGCCTGAGGAAGAAAGGAAAGATTCAAAATCCTCTGGGAAGGCCTCGTAGTTCTCAGCCTCGTGTTCCAATTCGTTCTTTAGAGATTCTGCAACCTCAGCAATGTGCTTGTTAGCAACAACTGTGGAGGAGGAGAACAAACGGGTTGATCTGGTTGCAGAGACGGCTAGTCTTGGAGCAATGGAAGAAGCAGTGGCTTGGCGAAGGACCTGCTTGGACGCATGCTTCAAAGAGTTGGATAGAGCTAGACGAAGAGACATTGTTGTTTGTTTTTAAGCTGATTGTTTTGGTTACTACCTGCCTGCTTCTAGAAAAATTTCAAAACCTGAGAACCTGTTTTCACCACCTTTAAAAGCTTACATAAGCAGATCTTGTACTGTGTGCAAGCCCTACAGTTGTCAACTTTGTGACCACTACCGTATAATTAAAGTAATGAAAATAGTGTACAAATGAGTGTCTTCATAATGTCTTCTCGAAGTGTTCTTCAATGGACAGCTGTTTATGCATGGGGTTTCAGTTAGTTTTCATCAGCAATCTTGAACCATTCTTGAACAAACAGTGAAGAACGACGGAAACGACGTTCCTGGTACTTTTCATAAATACTCTTGTGATGTTCTTCAGGTGTTCGACAAGCTTCGAGCAACGCCTGTGCTAATGATTTCAACTGATCGGCTGTGTAACCAGAATAATAAACGTGAGCCTCGGTCCAATCTCCACGATTTAACAACAAGCGACTCAAGTAGTGTGCACCCGCAGCCAACCAACTTGGTGGCGAGGCAACAAATCTGTAATCCATAACTGTCATCTCCAAGAAGTATTTCGCCAAAGTTCTTGTTTCAAAGTCATAATCATCTGCTTTACTGGTGCGTCTCAAGAATGACATAGGACCTGGCCAACCCATTTCGAATTCTAAAACGTCAATCATGAATCTTTCAGCTTTCAAAATGTCTTCAACGGAGTAGGCATGGTCAACCATGTAGGCAATCTCTTGAACACTTGGGCAATTGATCTCTTCGTACTTTGCTGCAATGAACAAGGCCACTGCTCCAACCAACTGAAACCTGCTCAACGAAACCTTTCTCTTACTCAAGAATCTATCAATGTAGTTGACAGTCAAAAATAATGTCTCTGGCAACAAATTGAATCTCGAATGGACCTGGATCAACCAGTCTATGAGAATACTTCTCATGTTCCACTTCAATTCTGATTGATACTTCATGTAGCGAGGGTTAGGTCTGTACTTCATTTCCAATGAATGCATGTAATTGAAGATCTCTGGAGAATATTCGGCAACCATTGATACATCGAACGAATCCTCATCTTCTTCATCCAGATTCTGGGAGTAAAACTTTCTGTAAATGGAAAACAATTCACGGTGGATCTCAGGTGTTAACTTTGGCATCATGCCTTGTGGGATCTCATCAGTATCATCCTCCTCAATCACAGAGCTCTCTTCCAGATAAGAAGCTTCGGTTTCAGCAACATCATCGTTCTGAGTCTCTTGCTGGTATTGAACTCGAACTTCTGACAATGGCTTACGTTCTCTCACCACAGGAACTCTTGATTTAGGAAGTCGGTGCCCTGCATTTTCATCATTGACCGTGGATGAATGTTCTGAATAGATAGGGACCCTCTGAGGTGGTTTCTGTAATGCAATCCTTGAGTTTCTTGCGGTGACATTCGATGTCACATCACCCAATGCAATTCTGCTATTCGTTGATGTAGAGGTGATTGGTTGTTGTGATTGTTGTGTATTTTTTGTCACCTTGTGTCTGAGGACATCACTGTTTTCATTAGTTGTGCTTCTATAGCGATAGGAGTTTTCCATGACGATGGTAATGTTGTTGTTGTTGCAAAAAATTAAAACAGTAGTGTCAAAGTGGATTCCTCAAAACAAGACTCTCTTGTAGATTGGCAAAGTATGCCTAGCAGATCGGAACAGGAAATGAAGAAGTATGAGCTGCAGATATGGAAGTCTCAAAATTGTGAAACGACACTTGAAGCACACACACACACACAACAAAACAATGTAAAGGGAAGATCACCAGGAATTCTAGCAGGTAGAGGGAAAAAAAGATGGCAAGAAGGAACAAACTTAGATGTAGATCAAATGGGGAAGGTAATATATGTTCTTCTGCAACAACGAGTTGGGGCAAAACTATTGGTTAGTTTCACAAGGATAGAACCAAAAGCAAAGCTCAGCCAAAAGAGTTGGTTGGTGGAAGGGGATACAGGAAGCGAAGGACAAAGGTGGGAGTGTAAAAAAAAAGGAAAGTGTTAAAACCTGGACGCACGCAGAGGGGCAGTCGATCTGTAAGACGGCTTTTGTGGTTTTTGTGGAAAGGTAGAAATGAAATTGTGGTTTTGTTTGTTTATTTTGTGTATTTTTCAAAAAGCTGGTTTGTTGTCATGACAACCACATACAACTGATCAATTTCGCGAAAGAAACAAAAACACAGCTGTATGTAACCTAGACAACCAACTGTGAAGTTGTTTAAAAATTTGACTCTACGCTTTTCCCTTGTTAATAATCGAGATCCCTGAATTTGAGGAGGAAGAAGGACTGATATTCGATCTAGAGAAATAATTTCTGGTTTTCTAATGGATATTTGACTGAAGTTTCAATTTTTTTTTGTTTCAATTGGCCGATTAGATCTCGATTTGTAATACTATCAGAAACATGATACAACATTATTAACTGTATATTCTCAGGGATGGGAGATATCAGGACCAGTGAGCAGTGATCACTGATGAGATACCAGAGTTTATTTACATGCTTCACATGCAGCATTTCCTGTCATTCTCCTCACTGCGTTCTCTGGTAACACAAGTGATTGGCTCATAGTTAAATAGAAGTCTTCCAAAGAAAGCGCCAAGGATACAAGAAATGATAATGTACCCATTGTAGTACATGAAGAGCAGCATGATAATGTAGGACTGACCCCATTGGATGGTAAAGATCAAAGCTCTGATAACGTGTTCCAAGAAATTTGGATAAGCTTTACCCAAACGGGTTCCAGCTTGGAAGTCCCAGATCCATTGGTGACTCAAAGTGTAAAGGATTGGCTGGAAAAAGTTGGAATTGGAATACATTGTAGCTGCCTTATTCTCCAAGTTCTCCTCAGAGAGTGAAGAATCATTCTTTTCAGTAGAGCCGTCACTACCTAGTGTCTCAGGTTGAAGAGCTAGGTATTTTCTTCTGGCAATAGCAGCATCATACTCTCTAGCAACTCTGTGCAACCATTGAGCAGACAAAACCAATAGGAAGACACCGATGCACGAACCAGCAAATTGGCCCTTGGTGCTAACATGCCATGATCTTGCGATGAAACAAGAATCAACAGTGTACCAATTCCACAACATCTGGATTGGTTAGTATTAAGCCTCATCGATTCCAGAATCTATCACAAAACTTACAGAAATCTTACATGCAGCCTTAGCTTGTGCAGTTGAGTTTGACATTCCACTCGTGGAACCACCACCCATGTCCATCTTGTTCACTAGGTTGAAAGCGTCTTCAATATTGTACTGAGCACCGTCGTTGTTGAAATAGGTCATTGTGAATCGGTGTGAGTTGAAAGTGTATTGCGATGGGTATGTGATATTCATTTGATAGAGAATCCATGGGAGCCAGGGTCAAATTTATACCTTAGATGTTGGAAATTTTTTTTGGAGATGATCTTACAGGACCTGGCATAAAGTCGTGCAAGGGATTTTTGACACAATCTTTCAACAAGAAACATAAATGGCATAAATATCACTGAGTTTCTCCCCAGATGCGTCGATTCCGAAGATCAAAGCCTCATTTTACGCACACCACACACTTCTGCTCTCACCAGCAAGACTACCTGCCTTCTTTTTCTTCAAAGACTCTAGGATCGTCCTCGAAGGTTGATCATCGTTTGAAATTGAGCAAATAAACTTGTGTGAGTGAAAATATTCAGAACGAGCAATTTAATCAAAATGAGCATTTAAGTGAGCATTTAAAAAACATAAAGCTGTACATAACTGTTGGCAAACCTTGGCAGACCGCTGTATAGGTGCCACTACCAATTAACCACTGAGTAAATGGACGATTTCGATTTGATAAGGTGCGCTTAACAAAGGAGAGGATGAGGCTACCGTATTCCAAATCTAATTTACAAATGTATTTAGCCACTGACCCCATTATCAATCAGTCTCCATCTTATCTTCTTCCTCCTCTTCCTTCACCTCATCCTTCTTTTCGTCATTAGTATTGTCGTCGTCATTGTCATCATCATCTCCACCATTTCTGGCATTAGAGACAGAATCCAAACGATCCAACCACTGCTGAACATCATCATCATCATACTGTGTGAAAGAGGTGTCCTTTCCCACAACAGCAATGGAGGTGTTTTTGTTATTTAATTCTTTACCCTGGGCCAAGGTGTCTCTCAATGCATTCAAACCATGAATAATCAACTCTTCCTTGTTTGCACTCTTGTATTCTTCAAATGTTCTCTCTAGATATGTTCTACCACCTTGTGATCTGGCACCGATAGCTGCACCAACGTACTCCAGTACGTTGCCAGATGGCTGAAACTCAAACAAGTGGGCACCAGTCTCGTCGTAACCAACAACAAGCAAACCCACACCATATGGTCTGGCACCATATCCCTGAGTGTTCTTCTGAGCCTTGTCTGCCAACAGATTAGATGCTTTCTCCACAGACAATGGTCTGTTGAACACCATCTTCTGGTTCAGAGCGTGTTCCCTCAAGAAATTGGACAACACTCTGGCATCAGGAGCAAGCCCAGCAAGACCGATACCCATGTGCTCGTCAACCTTGATGAGTTTCTTCTGATATGAACCCAAATCCTCAGCGTTACGTTTCAATGCCACGAGCACTGCGTGGTCCTTGGTGGCGAGCCCCACGACAGCGGAGCCCTGCTTGATGGCTTCGAGGGCATATTCAACTTGGAAGATTCTACCCGTTGGTGAGTATGTAGTGGTATCACCGTCGTAGTTGTTTCTGAACATTTGGAGGCAATTGGGTGGTTGTCAACAAGAAGGTTACAATTGGAGTTGTGTCTGAAGTCGCCACTCGATTTCATTTCCTTCTCGCGAAAAGTAAAGGTGTTGATTCTTTGGTTTGAAGCGATGGTGGATATTTTTGATTAACCCGAAATCCGCGCATATGTAGAAATTGGAGAGGTACTTTATCATCTCTCACTTATTGTCTCCAGAAATCTGCACAATAGCATGTCACTTTTCAGTAATCCCCTTTCTAAAATCATTGTTCTCTCAGTGGTTCTAGCTGTCGGATTCCTAGCGACAATTCTTGCCGGTGCCTTGTACAAGAACTGGTTGCCGTTGATATCGGGTGAGTACTTTCATGTGCAATCACTTGGTTAACCATCCAACTAACACCAACACCAACAGCTGCCTTTTTTGCAGTTGCACAGCTTCCGCTATCCCTGTTCCATGCGAAGTCTAAAGATGACTTTATGAGCGAGTCATCTGCGTGAGTATCGTTACCTCTTCACCTCCCTGAATTCCCCAGTATTAACAATCACCCAAAAGCTACGTTGCAGACCTAGGAAGATTCTTGTCCGCCTTCTTGACAACATCAGGGTTTGGTATCAATTTAGTTCTATACCACTCGAGACAGATCAGCCTCACAGCCATGATTCTGAGTATAGTTGGTGGTGTTCTCATCAATGGTACAATTTTTGCCTTCTCCTCATTCTTTGAAACAGCTGAGGAGGCTGAACTGACTGGGTTTGAGATTTAAGTGAAGAACAGAGAGTCTACATCGTCATCAAAACCATACTACTGTACATTATTTATAACGATTCTATTTCAGTTGTCCATTGATTGTAGCCACAATATTTCTTTGATGCTTGTAATCACGAAACTCCAACAGGTATATACCTTGCCACGTACCAGTCGCCAAGTTTCCATTTGTGATTGGGATAGTAATGCTTGCACCAACAACTGTATCAATGGTTAGTATATAATTCTCTGGTCATTATATTAGACAGAATGAATACATACGAGTGCTCTTGATATGACCAGCCATGTCATCTGGACCTTCCCCAGCCTGAGAGTGTTGATACTTGGTTCCATCTAGATCATCAGGAATCAGGTCATTCAAAGCATTGTTCATATCATGGCGAACATCAGAGTCCCAGTTCTCATTCAGCGAGAGGCCCGCAGATGTGTGTTGTAGGAAGAGGTTAACTGTACCAATCTTGATATCGTGAATCTCTGGAAGAGCCTTTGTTACTTCGTCTGTAATCAGGTAAACACCACGTGATCTTGGAGTAAGTGCAATCTTCTTTTGGAACCAACTCATAGCGAAGATAATTGAATCAATTGAGCCTTAAATAAAACGGTTCTGCAAGGTGGGGAGGAGGGTGTGTCTCTTCCATACGATGATTCATGTTATACACACCCACAAGTTCCGAGGATAACTGCTTATATAATAGTACCGGAACTCGGCAAGTACCGAGCAGATAAACCATGAGCTACTCGATTCTTCTTCCAAACTGGTCTCAGAAAAATTATTCGTTGATTTCTCTTCTGTGTTTATGATGGACGTTAAATAGCAAGATGGCTCTCAAGACTTATGACACCACTCAGATTACTGCAGTGACTGCTGTACCACTCACACCAGCATCATTTGCCAAATTCGGTTCCATTATCTCATTCAAGCATCAACACACTGGCGATTCAAGCAGTGCCAATTACGGCACTGCAGTGAAGGTTCACAAGGTATCCAAGATCGAAAATAAGTTTTCCCTTGCTCCTTCTGGATCTCCAGCTTCAGCCAACTGGAACATATTCTGCTGTTCGCCACCACTGCATCTGTTGAAAGAGGTGTCCAAAGGGAGACAATACCTTTCGAAAGTACTCGAGAGACACCCATTCAGCTCTCAAACATTCATTCCAATGGGTGTGGATAAGGGCAATAAGTCTGCGTACATTGTGATTTGTGCGCAGAGTAATAGCGAAGATGGGCTTCCTGACCCAACAACAGTGGAGGCCTTTGTCTGTTCTGGTGACCAGGCAGTGACTTATGGACCAGGTGAGTGTGAATAATTCAGTTGAATTAGATATGGTATATACTAACATTTTGCATTAGGTACGTGGCATGCTCCAATGGTATCACTGGTTGACGAGTTGGATTTTGGTGTCTTGATTCATGAGAACAATGTTGATAATGAAAACTGTCAAGAATGCTATTTCGAGCCTGGACTTGATGTGATTATTCCTGATGTTTGTAAACACAAGCTGTGATTAACTCATTGTGATACTATATATATTTAGATGATTTGACTAGCTCTAGGTAGGGAACCCTGTTAGTGGAAAGTTTAGCGATTGGTGAGTCATAGTAATTCATTTATATAAAATGAAAGTATAGATGCCTGAAATCTAATATAGTCTTCAAATTATGATAGTGAATCTTTAATTGGTCTTTTGAAATAAATTGTGTCACATAGGTACCTTGCATTAAAATTATACGGGGAAAAAACTGGGTGAAAACGAGAACCAGCAACAAAAGAAAACAAAAGGTGATCCAAACAACCCAAAAAACTTCACAAATGATCAAAATTACGGATCTGCCCAATGAAGTTCTGATAATTCTGATCCAATATCTCTCAGCAGATGCTGTTCCAGCAATATTTGAAGCTCGACCAGAGTTGTTCTACTGTGTTTCAGATACTGATGAGATGGCATATTTCACCAAAGATCCATCAGTAAAGCCAGCTTTGTTCCCTTCTGGGAGCCTACTGGAGAAGAAAGCTCCATTTGTTCTGATTGAGATCAACGATATTGAAGCACTCGTGAGACAACGTCAACGGTTGAGAAAGTACCTCGCCGACAGACCAAACTTTTTCTGTGGGAGAGGTGGATTTTTTGAAACACTGGAACTCATTACTGGAGATCTAAGTGATACGAAAGGGGAAATTTACCCAAGAATCAATCCATCAGTGATGATAAAGACGAAGAAAATTGGTGGTCTTTTGATCTCTACTGAAGCTGCTAAATCCGTGAAGATGTTCAGACTTACCATGGCCAATTTTGCTGAAGTTTTAACAATACTGAGCTAAAGAGTGCCCAATATATCAACAGTGTTTGCTGAGCTGACATACACATTTCTTCCACTTCCCAGAATCAAGGGAAATAACTCTTCTGCTATCACCTCTTTGCATAGCAAGAGCTTGACCTTTCCCAGTCTTGGTTTCTTGAAGATTGAAGACTATGGAACGACGGCATTATTGGCAAGTACTCAGATATTGAAGCAAAGCCTCAAAGTACCATACCTCACACATCTTGAGATAAATGTTGAACTTAAAGAACTCAGAGACTTTGATCTACCGGCTTTGGAATCATTGAACTTTGAACTCGTAAGTTCCACTCGATTTCCTCCACCCGATTATGTGATTCTGAACAACTTACAAATGCCTAAGCTGAAATACTTCACATTGACAATAAGAACATCTCGAAACATGTACTTTGACTGCTCAACTTCCTGTTTTGGAGATCACTTGAAAATTGTCATGATCATTGGTCACTACCTCCATGGAGGGTACGATTCCAGCTTTGAGAAGTCCTTCATAGAGAGCGTTTTATCTAAGCCGAACATCGAGACATTACCACAGTTGGATGTGTTCACACACGCGCCCTTGATCAATGTGCTCCCATAAGCACACCTGGACAAAGTGAAGCGCATCAATACGCAAGAACTTGATCAGTTCAGGAAGTTTCCGTACCCGTTCTCCAAGATTCCCCAAAAGTTGATTGAACTCCAAACTTTGGATATGAAACTCAGAAAGGGCGAATATACTCCATTCAGATACGTGCAGCCCCAAGGACTTACTAAACTAGCAACAGATTTGAATGTGGGATACGAATCGGTTTTTGACAACATGACTACCGCGTGTCCTTCACTCAAGGAGCTCTATGTCACTTATCCCACAAATATTTCACTAAGATTTGGAAGCATGGCAGCTTCAAAACCAGTAATTTTCGAAAACCTTGAAATGTTACAACTTGGGTTTGAGAACAAACCAACCTTTGACTTTGATGTTAGTATCCTATTTGGTAAGGCCCAATTTCCTAAGCTGAAGATATTCAAGTTGTTTGAAGGAGTGCCACCTGAATTGATACCAAGGGTAGTATCTGAAAGAACCATCAAGTTGAATTCATCAAGTGTGGAACAGATGGAGATCATTTATGCAGTGGATTACGACGTAGCCTCTATAGATGTGCTGAAGTTGCATGTTCCTGAAAGTTTGAAGAATTTGATTCTTAAGAGAAGAACCAAAGTGCTACGTGTTCAGGCACTCACAAGAGAAAAGTTTGAGAGAATAGACACACCAAACATTAGTGACTATACAGAGAGAATAGTTTTTGACTCTTGATTGAAGGTGAGAAGTCGAAATATATACTACCAATTCAGTATTTCTTTTATAAGATGCATGAATAAATATAAATTATAATCCCATCTCCTGGACAATATCCCTAGTTAATGGTTTATTGTTCAACACCTTAGAGTCCGTGATTCGCTTAGTGGCCTTCTTTGGCGACTTGTTCAGAGTGACAGGAGCTGGGGACTCCAAAAGGTAAAACTGGTCCGCTTGCTGTGGCAGATTGTACAACCAACCTTTTGAGTCTAGAGTTTTCATGAACTCCTGGATACTCTTCAAACTCTGTAAGGTTGATCTCGATCCAAGAATTATCAACTTAGATCTGGCTCTGGTGATGGCAACATTGACTCTTCTCCACTCCTTCAACAAACTTCCAGGGTCCTTTGAGTCATTGGATTTCACTAAGGAGATGATAATGCAGTCCTTGTCTCTTCCTTGGAACTGATCAGCAGTCAATTTTTCAATCTCTTGACGACCAGCAAAGATTTTGTGGAAGAGTCTCAACTGTGCCCTATAGAAAGACATAACACCAATCTGTGATTCTCTGATACCACATAAAATCATTGCCTCAGCAATCTGACGAATCAATTCAGCTTCTTTTGGATTTTGGATATTTTCCTTACTGCTTAGCTCATTACAGCCTGCAACATCGTCATGATTGAGGAACAAAACTTTTCTATTTGGATCAAGTGCATCTTCCATCCATGTCTTCTTGCAATTGATCCCACTTCCCTTTAGGGATGCTTGTAAGTTTTCAAGATGTGGAATGCTTAATGCTTGTTCGGCAACCTCCTTAGAACCGCACTTCAATCGACCGTCATAGAAGAAAGTATTAGATAGCCACATGATGTCGTCAGCCATTCTGTACTGATATGTCAACTCAACAAGAGATTCAGGAGCAGAAAGACTCAACTTTTTGAACAAACTCACGGATAAACCTTGAGCTTCTGGACTTTGAACCAATGGTGGAAGCTGGTAGTGGTCACCAACCAAGACAAACTTATCACAAAGAGCCAAGGGGCCAAGACAGACAGGCATAGACACTTGAGAGGATTCATCAACAATGCAATAATCAAATCTTCTCTTATTAAAAACCCAATCTGAAATACCCAAACAGGTAGTTGCAACAACAGGAGGTTTCAAATAAAGATCATTCAGATCATCGATACTCTTGATATCTTTCAATGACGGTGAAAATTTTTGGACTTCTGAGTGGATTCTAGAGATGGAACCAAGTCTGACAATTCCAAAATCATCATCCTTCATCTTTATCAAGATGTTGTCAACTGCAGAGTGAGTGTATGATGTCAAAAGGACAGTCTTCCCATTGCTTACCAAGAATCGTATGAGTTGGGCTATCACTGTCGTCTTACCTGTTCCAGGCATACCCAATAATAAAGAGAAATCATTTGCCCCCAATACTCGATTGAAGGCTTCGATTTGATCAGGGTTGAAAGTATGGTCATCTTCCAATTGATAATGAAGTGGCTTTGCATTGAA
Organism: Barnettozyma vustinii; assembly: GCA_030569515.1. NCBI lineage: Eukaryota > Fungi > Ascomycota > Saccharomycetes > Phaffomycetales > Phaffomycetaceae > Barnettozyma > Barnettozyma vustinii. The sequence goes on from JAJMLD010000011.1 coordinate 88,898, forward strand.
TGATGGTTTCACTTGATCAACGATTAATGATCGTCTTTTGGAGTCACCCTCTGGAAGGAACAAATTCAAAAGATTGAACCGTGCTAGTCTCATCCCATGAAACATCTCATCCTTATCAACCCTGTAGGTGATTGCCTTATTGACGGTCTGTGTTGGGTCCAAAGGCTTCAAAACGGTCTCAAATGTTTGATTATTCTCAAGATTAAAGCCTGCCTTTTTAACATTGTGATTTTTCAATCTTCTTGTTGTTGAAACAGTGATAAAGTCCGGTCGAACAGACACGATGAGTCCCTGACAAATGGCAAAATGCCCAGACTCATCACTAACCAAGATTCTGTCATGTCTGGCCAATTGGGTTCCATTAAGACTGCTAAACTCAGAAGATTTGGATCTTTCAAACGTGTAGATGTACCTGTCATTCCCATCTGTGTCATCGTCTTCGGACGATCTGAGAACCAAATTACTCAAACACTTACCGCTCTTTTCACGAGTTATGCTGTCCACAAGAAATAGGTCCTTCTTAACTAAATTCAAAGTCGCCTCCTCCTTAGTAATCAAGCCATCCCAGTAGTTGTAAAACTCTTTGTAGATGGCCTTTTCCAAATGCCCAGTGATCTCGTCAAATCGATCATTGAGTAACCCACTCCCTTCATTGGTACCATCCTCCATCAACTTATTGATAGTCATGCACTCATTGACAAAGAAACATCTATCGCAAGTGGAGTCTCGCATGATGTCTGGTAGTACCCTGTTTCCCTCCTTTAAATACTGAGACAATTGGTTTCTAGCTACAACCAAATCCTTCAAATGAACCTTTGAAACTTCATGTTTAGACGTATCTCTCAGCTTTGTGTAGACAAGCATGAAAAACTTGATATCCAGGTCATACCTATCCTTCATCAACAAAGTGTACAGTAGGACTTGAGCTTCATGTTCAATTCGCTTGACCCCAGATTTTAATTCCATTGGGACAATGAATTTTCCTTCATGAGCATCGTTTTTCATGAATGCTTCAATTGTCACATCAATCATTCCTCTCAACCCATAGACAGCAGACCAGATATTTTCCTCGATATCCAATATGTTACTTGCAACAAACAATGACTTGTTGTGGGAATTGAAATTTCTCACAGAGGAAGCAATGTTAGGAGCCTTCTTAGCATGTTGGAGAAACCAGGTGCTGATGTATGGTAAATGCTCTCGAACTTGCTCACGTACAGTGTTCTTGCTTTCATTGGCGGCCAAAATTGTCATGAGATACTCCTCAAGTTGCTCTTCTAACTTCTCATTCAAAAACTGGGCTGATGAGTTTCCTTCTTTCAAAACTGTTTGGAATATGGAGTGGACAATCTCACCAACGATCAGAGGCATATTGTACTCACCTCTGGAATCTAGCTTTGTTTTCAACACTGAGCGCCTTTGGCAATTTAATGTATCTCCTATAAGAGTGGCAGACAACAACACATCTGGGTTCCAGATCAACAAGTTGTCAGAGGATTTGTCAACCAACTTGAAACTTTTACCAACAATATGGATAAGATCATCTGGTTGCATATCCAACTTTAACCACATATCTCTAATGACAATGTTCTGAGCAGCCTTAGCATAATCAATAACTTGAAGGATCCGTTGTGGGATCTTACGACCACTGACAGTATATGAGGTGTCAATGATTTTGGTAATTTTGAACCTATGCACATTTTCTCTTCGGACAGCAGTTTTCAAATGATCATCAGGGTTATGTTTAAAAGCCTTTAGTACTTTTGTATCAGTCTCTTCGATATCTTGCTTGAATGCCAACTTACCAGCACTCTGGATATACTTCTCTTGTGTTGTCATTGTCTGAATAGGAGAATGAGCTTGGTCTGATAGATTAGACTGAGATTGTTCTTTCAGGCCTGGAGCCCTTCTATCTAAAAGGCTGTTCATCTCATCATCGTCATCGTCATCAAAGTCATCAAAGGTTATATCGTCCAGTATATTACCTAGGGGTTTGGCTGTTAACGCAGTACATGGAATTGGTCCCTTCACCGATGTAGCTGTTATCAGATTTTGGCTCAGGCCAATGGTTATGTTCTCCAGGTCACATGTCTTCTGATCCTGTCGAGTTTCGAGGTTTGAAGAGGGAAATCTTTGGTTGTTAATACCCTGCGGACATGAATCCTGTGGTATATCGGTAGACTCCCGGGGTTGTGATACTTTGTCCATAACCTTATCCAGGTCATCGAGGAAATCGTCACTATCGTCGAAAACATCACTAGAATCTTCTGCTTTTGAAACAGGGCGTTGAACCACTACATCATGCTTCATTTCTGGCAGTTTGGAAGGAGTGTCAGTCGATGTAGAGTTTGAATCATTGTTGAAGATTGACTCAGATGCTTTGCAACCAAATTCACTTTCCACAGTGAGTAGCGTTGGGGTATCTCTGAAGGCAGTTTTTCGATTTGAGATAGGCGTAGTGAGTTGAGTGGATCGCAGCAGATTGAATGGAAAAATCTTCTTAGTTGAACTGAAAATAGGAAAATTGTCAGACTTCTTGACCGAAATGTTCTTTGCATCTGGTGTACTACCAATCCCTAGGTTACCAAAGTCGATTGAAGAGTACTTCTGCGGGAGGGTATTGATTGGATTTATGGACAGATCAATATTTTCTTGTAATGGAGAAGAGGGAAGTTTTGTGGCAGAGCTATTAAAAGTGTTCTCCTTAGCGTGCTTGGGAGTCGGAGCCCAGTAGACATGATCATCAGAACTTAGATCAGTAGAAGGCGCACCTGGCTTTAATGGAGTTTCAGCAATCGGTCTTGGGTCCTCAGCTATCCTATAGTTGTATCGGGGAAGATTGCTGTCGACTTTGATTGGTTTCAAAGGAGTTGACGACATCAAGCTGTTGGTTGGTCCAAAGTGGTACTTTAGTCTCCTCTGCTTGATGGGGAGCCTCTGATTGTTGCAATCGTCCTGATTCTCCTTCTCACTCTTCCGTTTGCTACTTGAGCTCTCAGACATACTTTCAAAGACACTGGGTCAGCCAGATAGTACCAAATCCTAGTGAGAAATGGATTGCTAAAGTCCAAACGGAGAAATTGTATATGTTTTGTGGTCCCTGGTTTGTTTACAAAAATTGTGAGGCGCGTCAGAAGATGATCACGTGAATATATGGCAAAATTCACGTGCAGTAGTAACTTGGTGCCAATTCCTCTCTTCAACCATGGAATGAACAGTTAGGGTCATACTAGTTACTGTAAACTGGCAGCTGCGAAATCTGATACACTTTAGTAAGCCCATTAGCAAGGAATGTAAGTTTTGTTTTCCGTGAGAAATCGTATTCAACACACCACACAAGATAAGCGACAAATATTCGGGAAATCTTCGCTTTCAAAGAGCCCAAGTATTAACAGTCTTTTAAAAGTTAATTCTTCAAGTCTCCCTCTCTCCTTCAACCAAACAAGATGGCAGCTCAAAAGATCACCTGGGAACAAATCAACCGTGCCAAAAACCCACTGCTCTCCCCAGCTTTCAAAAGCAATGGTCATGTCTTCACATCCGGTTCTGTGGGTACTGATCCTGTCACCAATGTCTTGCCATCTGACATTGAGTCTCAAACAGTGAATGCAATTGAGAACGTCAAGCACGTGTTGGAGCACTCTGGATCCTCGTTGGACAAGGTCCTGAAGGTTCTGCTTCTGATTAGAGATGCAACGGATGCTCCAGTGGTCAATAAAATATATGCCAGATACTTCCCTCATGCCCCTGCAAGAAGTGCCATCATTGTGGGATTTCCAAATCCAGACTTGAAGGTTGAACTCGAATGCATTGCTGAATATGATGAGATCAAGAGCAAGCTCTAAGTTGTTTGGATTACATGGATTTGACCAGAACTTACATTCACCTTTATTATACATAACCAAACCATTTCGTAACTCCAAAACCTAAACTATTTTAATGACCATTGTAGTTAAATTAGAAAGAACTCACTTGAACTCTCTCAGACCACTTTTAGCCTTCGAAAACACCTGAATCTGTCTCCAAATGTCGTCGACAAACACAAGCATTTCTTTGAAACTTTTTGCAATTTCATCTTCAATGGCATCTGCATCCCTTAATATGTCAAAAGTGGAATCAACAAGATTGTCTGACTCTATCATCAGTCTCAAAAGTGCCATCTCATCAATTTCAAGCTGTGTTTCAAACCTCTCCACAAATTTATTGCATGTGAGAGCAAAGTGATCAATTATCTTTTCATAGTTTAACATCTTTGTTGAGTAAAGATCAGTGATTGACTTTATAAATGCACGTGATTCTTCATCAGCCATAATGTTAGATATGCTCCGTTTGACTCCATCCCACCTTTGATTGAACTCCTTGTTATGGTCATCTAGAAAATCTCTCAATTTCGGGTGAACAGATTTGAAAAGCCACACCAGTCGCTGAATTGTGATGAGTTCTCTTTCATCGCTCAGTATGTTCCCGTACCTCCTTGCCGGATAGCTCATTATGGGGTGGGAGTTAAGGGAAGGAATGAGAGAAAGACACAAGTCTCAGAGAGCTGACATAATTCGAAATCCGGGCAAGTCAATAAAACCAATTCCGACTGAGTGCTACAAGCTTGTAGTGCCAACAATACTAAAGAGCGCTTGTGAACTACAGATTAGAAAGAGCCAATCTTCAGATACACGTGTTCCTCAAAAAATGATTCACTCTGTTCTTATATTTAACACCGACTGCCTTCCACGGCTGATGAAGTTCTACACTCCAGTGGTGAGTACTATTGTTACTTGAGTTGCTGTCTAATGACATACTGACCACACCAAACAGGATGTTGAAACGCAAATGGAGCTACTGCGCCAAGTATACCAATTGGTAAACCAGAGGAAGCAGTACCAGGCATCTTTTGTCACACCACCTGCTCTTCTGGAAGGAATTGAAGACATCAAGGTGATTTACAAGCAGTTCGCTACACTATACTTTGTGTTTATTGTGGATGACCAGGAGAGTGAACTGGGGATCCTGGATCTGATCCAGGTGTTTGTCCATTGTCTAGACAAGTGCTTTGAGAATGTCCGTGAGATTGATCTAGTGTTTGGCTGGCAAGTGCTTCAGACCGTGCTTGAGTAAGTATTTCTGCAAAATAACCTTCATGATTTTGATACTAACATATCCACCAGAGAGATAGTACAGGGAGGTATGGTAATTGAATCAAATATCCAAACTATTGTTGATGTGAGTACTGTGTTTCATACACATTTCTGCCCTCAATACTAACTTCAACAGGCTGTTGATGCTGCAAACCAAGAGAATTCATCAGGACCAAGTTTATCATCAAGTGCTTTTGCTAGTGCCACTAGTGCATTCTCAGCATTTACGAGAGATGCAAGATTGAATTGGCCTGGCCGTTGAATATGATCTTGTCTAAGTTTAAGTATCAAACACATAACATGAAAGTATCATCTATTTACAATTCAACCCACAATGAGTTCTAATGTACAATCTCCATCAAAAGACCCATTTCTTATCTCCAAGAAAACCAAGTTCTCTTTTTCAACTTGTTATCCGTTTCTTGTCTAGTTTGTGCTTGTGCAATCTCCAGCTCCATTCTGACTTTTTCGATCTCATCCATCTGGTTCTGTTCCGCCAACTCACGCTCATACTTTTCCTTCAGATTAATCACCTGAGTATCTCTCTCCCAAGGTGATTTGATAGAGCCCGTTTTCCAGATCGGATCATTAGAGGCAGATGTCTGTTTCACAATCTTCACCAGTTCTTCCTGTTCCTTCTGTCTCAACTTTCTTTCCCTTTCGTATTGTAGCCTTAGCTCTGGTGACAATCTTGAGATTAGTTCCTCCTCTGTTGGGGTAGTGTACTTGTACAACAGTACACCTGTACCGATAATAAGGGCACCGACAGCGTAGACGCGCATCCATTTATACCAAAGAGGCTTCTCCATATTGCTCACTGTCTGTGTGATATGTGGATCCGCAACAGAGGCCAATTAGAGGCCATTTTTTCTCGCTTACAGGAAAGTAAAAACAACGATACAGCTGAGAACCGAGGGTCAATTCTACCCAACGTGACTGAGAATGTGACATCACATGATACAATCTCGCATAAGACTAGCATCTCGGTCTCGGAAAGACACCAAAGCCCATCTTTATCTCACTCCAGACTCCACCAAATCATTCACTCCAGCGCGCGACTGTACTACATGTCCTGGCTGCCTGTGCGTCTTTTCAATGGTCTGCTGGATGCTCTCGAGGCTCAAGTCACACAGTTCCAGCAGTCCCAATCCAACAAGTCTACCTTCACTGATTTCCCCATCATTAGCCGGCTCCTGATGAACATGGACTACTTCATCTCCTCATATGCTGCAATGTGCATGCTGATGGCTGTTGTTTTGAACCGTGTTGTTGTGCTTGCGATCCCACCGGAAAGACGAAGTACTTCCAAACTGGTGAAGTGGGCTATAATCCCTGCTATTGGTTGTAGAATAGGGATCATGGCATTGCTCTCTATATCAACGTATGATGTCTTGACTTTTAAGCAACGCATAGGGGATGGTGCAGATTGGGAAGCCACTGTGTGGCAACTTTGGCTGGCTATTTGCGGGTCCAATTTTGTGGAGGTGATTGTTTCTGTTAACAATGGAGAGATGCCGTTTTATGACACTGGGATGACGCTGTTTGAACATTCGTTGGCATCCCAAGAGTGCTCGCATTTCAAATCACCAACAATGGAGTTACAAATTTTGATGATGCTGACACTATTGAACCAGATTTCAATTCAATACTGCTCACTGTTCAAGTTGAAACGTTTTCAATTGATTCCATCAACTCTGTTTTCATTGGGACTGATTGCACTTTTCATCCATTCAATATTCACGGGAACCCTTTTGCATTTACCATTGATCTTCATCATATCGCTAACACCTCAGTTGTTAATTCTTGGGGTGATTTTGCTGTGCATTGCCATTCACACACTCTCATTATTGCTATCCACACGTTCTTTGACCTCTGACCACCCTTCACCATTACCAATGGCTAACATCACCACAACACTCAATTGGCAATGGAGCGAAGATTTTAGTACCGTTTTATTCCGTTTGGCCAACATTCTGCTCTCCACAACCAAGACAAAGTACTATGGGCGTCAAGTGGGCACAGTGACTGTCCCGACTGGGACTTATATTGATCAAATCGCACTGGGTTATAATAGACTGTTGAAGGATGACATCTGTCCTGTTTCATTACTTCCACATACTGGCCTCGAAGAGGATCATCAACCATTAAAGTTGAGTTCTGGTGAATTGGACCAGGCAAGAATCACTAATTCAGCAGCAATGAACCTCGTGACTGGTGCCACAGCCAAGAGTTACTTCAAGCTGGGTTTCTTGTTCATGGTGTCCATGAGGCGCATTTTCGGCTTTATTTCAGGTAAGAAGGAGACTAATGGCGACTCCGAAGCGCAGGTTGTCGAGCTGGATGCCGACGATAGTGATTTTGACTGGGAAATTGAGAGTGAAGTTGAAGAAGAGGAACTGGAATGGGATTCAGAGGCTGAAGATGTTGAAGGCCATGGTTATATTGGTACATTAGCACAACAACGGGCTATTGACTCGTCGCAGTCGACAGCGGCATTCACTCCAACAGGAGAGAAAGGGAATGCATTGTCTGAACTCATCACTCAGCAAGACATTACACACTTGTTGAACCCATCCAGTGAGGAACTTGTCCAATTACAATACCTAAGGGTGCATCTTGGACCAACAAATGGAAGAATCACTAGAAGTGGATTCCCCAACATTTCACCAGAGGCGGCACTTCTGGGACTAATTCAAGATCGTCGTACAGCAGTCAAAATAATTCAAAAGCCCAAGAATGAAGTCGTTATAGATGATGGTACAGAAGAGGATCAAGAAATTTCATCTCCGTGTGTCGTGTGTCAGGTGGCTCCACGTACGATCATGGTGCTTCCTTGTCGTTGTTTTGCCACTTGTGAGGATTGTCGTATTGCACTTGGTGGCAGAGGTTTCAAGGAGTGTGTTTGTTGTAGAGGGACAGTTGGGGGTTACTGCAGGGTGTTTGTACCATGAGAGAGAGAGAGAATAGAGGTTACCTGGCTATGAATTTACGAGCATCGCGAACATGAGCTATATTATGGCTACCCTTACCACAGTAGTGACAATGACAAGTTTTCTTTCTCTTTGCTGCAAACGTCACAACGCACAATTACACCTATTATGCATCGATGAAAACCTTCGCAAAACCAAGCCAAAAAAAAACAAAAAGACACAAGAATATCTCTAAATCTATCTATAGATAATAATGATATAGTTGCAGATACGTTGCTTGCGTGCATAAGTTGCCACCTTCATGTAATAGATTGATTTTATCAGGGTATTCAGCTTCGCTGATTCGTGGACATGGTTATTAGACTGGTCACGATACATTTGCAGTCCTATGTCGTGGCACTACTTTATTATCTTCCTTGTATAAAAGATCATATATCCGACAAACGATATGAAATCCGCTGTATTTAGGATCTTGCGCAAGTTTGCACTTCTGGAACAATCGTTGAATTGCATTTTCTTGCAGCTCGAAGCTTCTACAGGTACCAATGTCACACCACTTTTGTTCTCGTCACTCTGGTAAGCACACGACAAATTCCGGGGTATTAAGCTTTGTAGACAATGAGTATATATCAAGAGCCGTTGTGGCTGTGGTGGCTGAAGCTTTTTCCATCTCTTTCTTACTACTAAGTATAGGTATATCGAAATGGCACTCCGATCACAAATTGACAATTTGAAGAAGTTGAAACTTCCAGCTTTGATCGATACTCTATCCCAACCGGATACGCACCCACTGGTTGCCATATTATTTGATCCAATCAACATTCGCAGAATTTGTGAAGATTATACAGACATTTTGGCCGCTGTCGAAGTACCAGTTCTTACTCGGGGACTCATCAACAATCTGACACCTTCTGAAGCTCAGGAGTTTTGCACAATAACACCAACTGGAGCAATAATTGCCTCATACAAGACAGTAGCAGACGAACTGGGGAAGTCCATTGAGGAAAGACTTGTTGTGTTTGTTGGTGACCAATTCACTGGGAAAGAGAGGCTGGAGACTGATGATTATGGCACCGCCCTTCGAAGCTTGAAATGGGAGGACATACCAATATTCAACCAGACAACACTGCCTTGTTCGATATTGCTAGATCTGAGAAAGAGAGGTGTTTTGAAGTTTCTCAGCAGAGGAACAAAGAGTCTGACAATGTCTGATTTCACTGCTTTGAAAGGTGATTGTCTATGGATGCCTGATTTGGAGAGGATTGAGTCAGTGATGGGAGTTGGCCAGGGTTACAAGTACTATGATGATGAGAGACGAATTCTTCCTTTACCTCATGAAAGATTTGAACCATTGGTTAATTACCTACGTGATTCAAAATATGTGACTGACAATCTTTTGGAATTGAATGTCCTTCTCTTCAATGCCAAACAAGACCCAGATTTTATTCTCTGTGATCTGTCCTTTCCAACGCTAGAGAAACTTAGCCTGATCAATGTCACTGAAGTGAAGAATATCGACATCCCCAATTGCACCAGAATCAGTTTCAAAGTGCAAAAATCCACTGATCAAATCGTTCCACATTCGATTGATTCTCTTAATGCTCCTGAATTGAAGGAACTCGAGTTTGTTAACGCAGATAGGGAAGAAATTCTCATCACGAATTTCACTGTTGGTGAGTCCATCTCCAAAGTGACATTTTTTTCAGATTACATTCATCCAGGGATCAATACTCCAGCCAGAAACTATAAGTTTCTTGAGCATGCAAAGGAAATCACTTGTTCATCTGCGACTTGTCAATACATCAATTTGAGCAGTCTCCAGTCCCTCAATATTCAGTTCCAATCCCATCCACAGACAAAGAAGGCATATATAACACTTCCCTCAACACTCAGTCATCTTTCATGGTTGTATTTGGAAAGAATGAGGAACGACGAGGGCCATTTGGTTCTTGATGAAATGTCCTTCCCTCCATCAATCACTATCGACAATGTAATAATTGAACTCACACCAGATTACAATTTCCTTGATCTAAGGCTCCTTGAACCCCTTGCACGAAAAGTCATTGTGGATTATAAAAGTATGTGTTATGATTCATTGGATAGTGAGAGACATTATTGGGTTTGGGACATTGTTGGTGGTGAACATTATTATGGCTTTATTGAGAAGTTGAACACTGTGATGTATGGTGATTTGCAGGGTGCTGTTGAAGGTGGGGATAATGAATTGGGTAACAGCGCAGAGGCTATGAGTTCTCGAGTTCATCGGGACGTCAGTCATCAGAAGCTGAAGGGTTTGAGATGGAAGGATTTAGGATTGCCTGAGCCACAAACAGGGAGCGGGAGAGAAACAACAAAGATGTCAGAGTGCTGTCTGCGGACTGTAAAGTTGCATCTTGAACAAAATGGTTAATTCAAATGGCAAATGCTGTATTATACTCATAGTGTAGTAGATTGATAACTGACTTCTACAAGTCAAAGCTATATACTCTGAAGTTCAAGCGATATCAATAAACCCAATTCATACATATGATCGATTATCTTAAGATCATTGATCAACTGAACAATGAACTGTTCGATTGACCTCAATAACTTGAGTCTTGGGGGGATTGAAGCTAAGCTATCTAACGCATCTGAGGTATTTGGCTGAACCCATTGGAGTAATACTTAGTCGCCTCTGACCCACCCTCGGAATTCCGGAATTTCTTGTCAAGTCGACTGGTACGGTGTGGTTGAAATTTCTGTGCGTGAGCCCCTTCACCAAGTTACACCACCACAACAACAACAGCAACAACTTCGATCAATCCGACAATCAACAACGTCAAACGACATCTCGCTCACGATGCCAACAATTGCCACTGCCTTTGCTGAGACAACCAAGCGCTCCAAGACCTTTGCCGATCTTTCAAAACGTTCTTTGAGACTTTACCGAAACTATCTTCGTCATGCCCCAACTTTTGTGGAGTTGTACGAGTTGGACATGCCTACTGCAACCATCAGAACAAAGATCAGACAGGAGTTCGAGCGTCATCGTTTTGAGAAGAACCTAGACGTCAGTAATGTCCTTTATGCCAAGGGCCAGATGGAGTTTCAAGAGCTGGTCAACTTCTGGAAGCAGAATGCGAATGTTATGAGATATTTTGCCAACCACGGCGACACTAGCACATTCGAGGTGAAGGCTGCAAAGAGCGAGTTCTTGGACAAGTTCTTAAAGGGAAACTGAGCCGCTCAGACATTTATTCTATTTATTATCTATTTATTCAGACTTATTTATTAACGAAATAGCCAAGCCATGGCTATTAGATCCCCATGAATACACAAATTTCTATAAAACCTCTATGGTATATATATATATATATAGATCAAAACAAACCTTCAATCTCACCTTCTTCACTCACCTCCACATTCATGTAACCGGCATGAGTTGGCAAACCTGGTATAGTTTGAATCTCATCGGCCAATGCATACAAGTAACCAGCACCAATCGAGGCTCTAACGTCTCTGATTGGGAACTCAAAATCAGATGGAACACCCTTCAAGTTGGCATCATGAGACAAGGAGTACTGAGTCTTAGCAATACAGATTGGCAAGTTACCGAACCCTTGTTTCTTGTAATTCTCAATCTTAGCAGCAGCTTGCTCAGAGATCTTGATGGACTTACCATTGTACAACTTGGTGACAATGGACTCCAGTTTCTTCTCAACGGTGTCATTGACATTGTACAAGAACTTGAACTCCTCTGGCTTGGAGTGTTTCACAGACTCAACCACAGCCTTGGCCAACTCTACGGCACCGGCACCACCTTTACCCCAGTGGTTTGACTCAACAGCATCCATGGCACCAGCCTCCTTGGCCAACTGCTTAACCAAGTCCAGCTCAGCCTGGGTATCGTCCTTAAACTGGTTGACAGCAACGACAACATTGATACCAAACTGCTTAACGTTTGCAATCTGTTTAGCCAAGTTGGCAGCACCTTTGCGAACTAAATCCAAGTTCTCCTCAGTGTACTCTTTTGGCAAGGATTGACCTGGCTTCACATTTGGAGCACCACCGTGCAACTTCAAGGCTCTAATGGTGGCCACTAGAACAACGGTGTCTGGAGAAAACCCAGAAGAACGGCATTTAATGTTCAAGAAACGCTCACCACCCATAGTGAAGTCGAAACCGGCTTCAGTGACAACAAACCCCTTTTGCTTGTCAGAACCAGCTTCAGTACCAATCAACTTCAAAGATAGCTTATCAGCAATCACAGAAGATGCACCAATAGAGATGTTGGCAAATGGACCAGCGTGGATCATGACTGGAGAACCCTCCAAAGTTTGCATCAAAGTTGGCTTCACAGCATCCTTCAATAGAGCAGAAATGGCACCGGCAGCACCCAAGTCATCTACGGTGATCGGTTCATTGTCAAAGTTGGAACCAATGACAATCTTACCAACACGATCTTGAAGATCGTGTAGATCCTTAGACAGCGCCAAAATAGCCATCAACTCGGAGGCAACGGTGATGTCAAATCCAGTTTTACGAGTGATACCCTTTTCAGTTGGTGCTTGGCCAATTGTAATTTGTCTCAAGAATCTGTCATTGACATCTACAACACGTTTGATAGTGATAGTGTCTGGGTCAATGTTCAAACGGGCAAACTTGCTAATCTCGTCTGGGGCTAAGTCATCAGGGTTGGTCTTGTTGATTCCCAATTTCGCCAATCTCTTCTTCATGGATTTGGTGAAGGTTCTAGTGCCCTTCTTGACTGGAACCAATCTCTTGTAGAAAGTCTCATCCTTCTTCTGAGTCACCTCATGGAAGATTCTAGTGTCAATGGCAGCAGCAAGCAAGTTGTTGGCTGCTCCAATGGCGTGGATATCACCAGTTAAGTGCATGTTGAACTCATCCATTGGTATAACTTGGGCATAACCACCACCGGCAGCACCACCTTTGACACCGAAGGTTGGGCCCATGGATGGCTGTCTGACATTGGCAATGGCTGGGATGTTCAAGTGCGCGGAAAGAGCCTGGACTAGACCCATAGTGGTCGTGGATTTACCCTCGCCAAGAGGGGTTGGAGTGATACCAGCAACCAAAATGTAATGACCATTCTCACGGTCTTTCAAACGGTCGTATGCGTTCAAGTTCACCTTGGCCTTGTAATGACCAAACAGTTCGAGTTCAGATTCTTTTAATTTCAACTCAGTGGCCAAGTCCTTGATCAACTTTGGAGTTTGTTGACGAGAAATGTCAATGTCTGATGGGACTGGTTCTTGAATCTTCAATGGCAGAGGGGTGAAAGAAGGCATCTCATGCTTTTTCTCCAATTGTCTCTCAGCAGAAAGTAGCACATTCTGAACAAGCATAGCGACAGTCATTGGGCCAACACCGCCTGGAACAGGTGTGATGAAAGAGGTTTGGTGCTTGCATGATTCAAAGTCAGCATCACCAACGAGCTTCAAACCGGACTTCTTGGAGCTGTCTGGAATGTAGTTAATACCAACATCAATCAACACAGCATCTTTCTTCAACCAGTCACCTTTCACAAAGTTTGGCTTACCGATAGCAGCAATGACAATATCAGCATCCTTGACGACTTCAGGCAAGTTTTCTGTTCTTGAGTGACAGATAGTGACAGTGGCGTTCTTCTTTTGAAGTAAGGTAGCAACTGGGACACCAACAATGTCAGAACGGCCAATCACAACGGCCTTCTTACCGGCAATCTCGATGCCAGTCTCCTCCAACAGTCTCATACACCCGTTAGGAGTACATGGAATAAACATTGGTTCACCACCTTTCTTTGAAAGCTCACCAACATTGTAACGACCAAACCCATCAACATCCTTCTCAACAGCAACAGCATTGGTGATCTTGGTTTCATCCAAGTGCTTTGGCAATGGTAACTGGATCAACAGACCATGAATGGAGTCATCCTGGTTAATCTCTTCGATTTTGTTCAACAATTCAAATTCAGTGATGTCTTCAGAGAGTTTGTCCACAGAACAAAGGACCCCTGACTCCTGAGATGCTTTCAATTTGGCATTAACATACGTAGATGAGTCTGGACGAACACCAACTTGAATGATCCTACAATTTGGGGCAAACTTTGGGTACTTGGTCTTGATGCGCTGGATTTTAGCGAATGCTTCATCTCTCACCTTTTTAGAGACGGTTTTACCCGACAAAGTGGCAAAAAGACGGGAGTGCCTGCTATGAGTAGCGTATCTATGTAGAGCAGCTGGGCTGAGCATCTTTGAGTGGGAGATATATATGTGTGTGTGTTTGAAGTATGGATAAACTAAGTGTTTGAAAGTTTTCTGAACTGAGTCAACACGACCAAAAAAATTTGGCTCATCGCTTATGTAATTTCAAAGGAGTCACTCAAACCGAGTCACAAAAACAATCACCGAGTCATTTGCATGTGACAGCTGAACGGTCATGTGTCAAAATGAACTTGGTTACAAGTTTCAGAAACCACATTAAAATTAAAGCGTGAAATCGACAAGGATAGGATCGGCATTGCGCTATACCTTGCCCTGGTTATACACCTGGTTCCAGTCCTTTATGTAACGGAACAAACGATCTTTATAACGATTGTCTAATTGACTCCGTTCTACTCTCTCTCTGATCTGATGAATCTTCGCCAGCGTATCGTCTTTTGCCAATCTGGTTTCTGTAGATTCATCATCGAGTGCACTTTGTTCAACTTGAAGTAGATAATCGTGAAGAACTCGGTAGTGTTGTTGCAATGTTGGATTCTTGAACTCAGATGGGGAGTAACCATGTTTCAATTTGAGGTTCATGAGCACCAACTTTGTGATTAAAAGAAGTTGTTCAGAGGGATCCTCAAAGATATCAAATCCAGCTGGGACTTGCCGAATATCATCCAAGAATGGCAATCTGTAGAGGAAGAAACCTTGCGGGAATGGTTGAGAGGATGGCTGAAGGGAGAAAATGGATGGTTGGGTACCTTTTCTCAACTTTCCAAAGAGAATTGCACACTTCTTAGACTTTTGCAAGGATTGGTAAAGTGCAGCAAGAGTTCTTGTTGATCCATCAAACGAGTCTTCATCAGGGATCAAGAAGGAGTTTGATTTGGTGGTTTGATAATTTGGCTTGAGACTCAGTTTCTCATCTTTGAAGCCCAGTAATCTCAAGAACGTATCATGTTTTTCGTCATAGGATTGTAACTCCTGAAGTTGCTCATCAGTGATGGCAAAATAATCATCCTCACTCATACTAAATTTGAAGACCTTGGCAGTCTTTTCGAATTCATAACCAGTTTCCTCGTCTACCAAACGGCGTTTGGAATAGACATTCTTTCTGAAGTCAACACTTTCATAAAGAAACTTAGATCTGCTTGGTTTCTCATGTGAGTAGAACGTATAACCCTTAACACCCACAGTTAAATCATCATTAAACTTCAAAACCGTGTCAAACTGCTTACGTTTGATCTCCTTACGACGAAGGATCCGTTGCTTGATGAAAGATGCATCGATTGGTTTCGAGTTGGGTCCATCAAACAAATGTGTCTCTTCATTGATGTTAAAGAGATCATCGCTATCATCTGTGGCAGATGTCAGGGTCATCAGCTCTTTGTAGAAAGTTTCATTGAACGGCTTGGTAGGAGTGGAGATGAAGAAAGGGGTGATGTTGATCATCGAATCCTCTAAATTGTTTCTAGTATTTCTCAGAATGTTCTTTTGTTGGACATTAGAATCGTCAATTGGAGCGTCATTGTCTGTGAATAAGAAGATCTTCTTGTTGGAGTACAAGTTCTGAAAATCCTTCTTCACCAACAAATCATCCTGTGCAACTCTCAACACATCATCAAGTGGATTCACACTCCCTTCACCTTCAATTGGCTTAAATCTCTCCTCCAAAGAGAAATGAGGACGGCCATCAGCTTGATCTTCATTGCTGTTCTCCTCCAGGATATCCTGAACAATCTTCATATTGGCATAATTCAGATCCTTCACGTCAAACAGGCGTTCAATACCAATTGGCAAGCCCTCTGTTGTTTTCTGACTATTGAAAAGGTAGACACCGTAACCTGTACCCGGAAGGGTGATTATTGAATGGTCCATTGCTTCAGAGAGGGCTTCGAGTATAACCTGGAGGTGTGACTTGCCTGAGACAGGATCAGGAAAGGTCAGGGTTGGGGTCAATTCGATGAGGAAGATGATACCTTCATGAATGTTATAGATTTGCCCCTGCTCAGGTTCTTTTGTTGACATTGTGTTGATCTACAGGGTTAATGGGGTTAATGGGTGTGATGTCAAAGCCGCGTCTGACACGCGCAGAGACAGAAAGCCAAAAAAAAAAAAAAAAAAAAAAAAAGTTACATAAGCATTTACGTAATTTGAAATGAAGTTTGAATTTTTCAACTTTTCAAAGCGACAACATCAGCCATCAACCAGTGTCAAGAGCTCATCTTCATCACATCACAAGAACACTTACAGAATGTCATTCTACCGTATCACGCTCAAGCGTTCCACTATTGGTCTACCACAAAAATTTAAAACTACCGTTGCTCGTCTTGGTCTAAAAAGAACAGGTTCAGTCACATATCAGAAGGTTACTCCATTCAGTGCTGGTCAGATCTTGAGGATCAAGGAGCTGGTGGATGTCGAGGTTGTTGACAACGCCCTTAGTAAGGCTCAAGAGAGAGAGAGCAGAAAGAGTGATGCTGGTTTTACCGTGGTAAGACAGTAGGGATCAGTCTTGGAGAGGTAGATTGAGGAGAGAGGTTGAGGGAGGAGAAGATGAGCAGCATTCAGAGTACATGGAGGAAGTCGGTGCGTCTTGTACATAAGACTTTAATGAGTTACATTAGAAGAACTTTCGAAGTTGAGTGGTGTATTAGGATTCGCCTTTGGTTTATATGTAGGAGATATCAGCTGGTGGCGGACAAGCAACCCTTTCTCCCGAGTATCTTTATGGTCAGCATTGACTCTCAAAACCTCCCACTGGTTACTACAATATTCCATCGCATGAAAGTAATCTGTATCGTTATCTTTGGTACCCCTCTAGTAAATTCTCCGTATTCACTAACCCTCGTTTCCCCTGTTGGTGTGGAAGGATACTCTCATCGGCAGTGTCATCAACCAGTTTCACATAATCCATCTTCCCCATTGCCTTTCCTTCAAAACTGAGTTCCATGGTGGTGTTGGTGTTGTCCATGGCACTCAACTCAAGCATACGTTTGTTCTTTTTCAAAGAGGAGGATGCATCAATCACTTCGTCACGGATACGTTTGGCTGGTGTGAGGTATGTCTCTTTCTCCAGTGCTTTCTTATCAAGGAACTTGTTCACCAGTGGTTTCGCTGGGAGTGATGCGTTGGTGGCGGTTGCTGAAACGACCGGGTTAACAGCGCTCACACGTTCGGTGCTGAAGATATCCACCTGGTGATCTCCTAGTTTCAAAACCTTTCTATCTTTTCTCTTTTGTAGTATGATCCTGACGATTGTGTTACTGCCATCATCTGTAAGTTCCTGGCCATTGGGATCACTAGAGGAGAATGATTGCCCCTTTCCTTCCTTCGTTAGCCCAAATGTTGAGCCAATTAACGTCGCTGAGCGGGCCAAGAGTGTCGGTGGTCTCTGTGGGTATGTTGGGAGATCAAAGTTTGGTTCAGAAGGGAACGTTATCGTTGATAGGGTTGGGTATGCCGTTGTTGCGATTGGTGTGCGAGGGAACAATGTTAGGGAGGTCATTGGTGAGACTTTCTTTGACTGATTGGAGGAATTTGAAGTCTTTCGAGCATTGATGTTATGGGGTTTCGACTTTGACTTGTGAATTGAGTTTGGTTGATGCATTTTAGGCTTTTCTAAAGGTGGTTTGTGATTGAAAGTTTGCTGTGTTCAGTTTTTTTTCCCTTTCTTTCGATGGTGACCTCTTTGTTTGTTTTGGTTTTGCCCGATTTGGTTGTGATCTATAAAGCTACTGAAGAATAAAGGCTCGTTTAATTCACTCAATGCCTCTCTAATTCACAGTTAATTCAAGCTTAGTAAAGTTTGTTCCACCAGTGGAAGGTACCTGTAGCCAGTTTAAGCCATCATACTCGGCAATTCCATCAATGACATGGAACGTGTAGGCGAATCTGGACTTATCAGATGTGTTCTTGTTAGACTTGTGGAGAACAGAATTGTGGATAAGAACTAGTGATCCAGCTGGACATTCCACTGTGATGTACTCTTCATCAGAGTCAGCCTTTGTTGTTGACGGCGATGGCATATCAACACTGATAAAGCCGGTGCCTCCTCCATCCTTTCTCACAAATCTCTTATCCACTGGTGCCACTTTGTGGGATCCTGGAAGATAACTCAGGCATCCGTTACTAGTTGTGCAATCCTCTAGTGCGACCCAGAATCCAATGGCTGTCTGTGGTTTCGTGTATAGGAAGACAGCATCTTGGTGAGGAGGGACTTCTCCACCAATCTCTGGTTGTTTGCAAATCAGCATGCTCTGTAAGACTCGAGGGTCAGTGAAGCCCAGGTCTTTGGCGATAGCAACTGTGTCCTTGTTGATGGTGTACTTGTTAAATACATCGTCCAGCATATGCAAACCATGGCCAATCTTGTTGATGGAACGCTCCTTGGGTCTCGTAAGCGTGGCACCTGTGCTGTCAAAGGCATCTGGCTCAAAGAAGAACGAAACCTTGTCTGAAGAGTCCAGGAAATACGCATCACCAACGTGTTCCTCACCCTTTGTGCCTGTTGTGAACTTGGTCAATGGATGGCTGGAGATATCAAAATCATCGAGAAGCTTGTGGGAGCGAGCTAGGAGCTGAGAGACTTGGTGTGATGAGAGGAAGTTTGGAAGGGCAAGCAGACCTTCTTTTTCGAACTTTGCGGCTTGTTTTGGCGTGAGAAATAGCATTTTCCTGTACTATCTGTTGTTGGTTGTCGGGGAAGAAGAAGAGCTGTGTGGAGAGTTTTTTGGTGATACGCGTTATCTACTCTTCATCGAGAAAAACGCTTGAGATAAAATGAAAGCACTTTATAAACAGTCAGCATTCAGTTGCCATGAACACTACTGTCTACACAATGGACACATTCAGACCTTCGAACCCTCTGAGTAACTCTGCTCACTAACTCGATTCAAGAAGCTAGAAAATTGCTTCTTCATCTATAGGTGTGTCGGTACCATTCTAAGATCCGGGTAACAATTCAATCTATGGTGAAAAGCATCTGGCAGAGAGGGGGACAAGACAAAGAAGACGACATAACACCCACACAGCTCTCCATCTCCATGGACGACACCACCCGCCAACTACTCCGCTTTGTTGCGCGGTCCTTCTATGGCAAACCACATGTGCTAGTGATGGATGCAATCCTCCTGCACTCTGTTTTGTCAGAGGATGATTTGTCATACCTACTGGGCATCCAGAAGAAGGAGCTACGTTCCCTGTGCAACAAGCTGGTGGAGGACAGACTGCTGACCAGTCACACACAGAGGGAGGACCAGGCGAACCAGTTCCGTGCCATCCAGCGTGTCTACTACTTTATCCACTACACTGAGGCGATTGACTCGATCAAGTGGAAAGTTCACTCACTGGCTGAGTTCATAAAGAAGGATCTGAGTGCAGACGCCAATCCACAAGGGTTCATTTGCCCCGTGTGTAAGACAAAGTATTCACAACTTGATGCGATGAGTCTGATGTCTTTTGAGAAGGATGCGTTCTTGTGTGGACTGTGTGGGGTTGAATTGATTGAAGACGACTCTGGTGCGGTGGCGAGAGAAAATCAGATTAAATACTCGAAGCTAATGAGACAACTGGAGCCAGTGATTGGGTATTTGAAGATAATAGATGAGAGTTCTATTCCGGAGAACAACTTTGAGACAAGTTTGGCCAAGATCATCCCAGTTCAAGCCTCTTCAACAGCAAGTTACACTGTTAGTAACATTGGTAAGGGCAAAAAGATGTTTGACAGAAACTCATACCTCAACAATCAGAACTCAATCAATGCTGGATCAAAGAGTCAAGCCACACTGCATGTTAGTATCACCACTAACGATGAGAATACAGCTAGGGAGAAGCGAGCTGTTGAACTGGAGGAGAAGAGGAAACAAAATGCATTGCCTGAGTGGCACGAGGAGAGTACCATTGGGAAGGCCCTGGGTAAACTCGATGAAGATAAAATGGAGGATCAATTAACGATCAAGACAGAGGCCGAGACGACGCAAAGCACAGATGTCAAGACCGAGGACATGAAGACGGACACTAGTATCAGTGTCAAAGATGAAACCATTGATACTGTTGCCACTGCCCAATCATCACTCAATGAAGACAAAGAGGCACAGGATGTATTAGCTGCCTATTATGAACAGGTGCAACAAAGAGCCCAGAAAGAGGCTGAAGAAGAAGATGAAGATGAAGAGGAGGTGGAGCAAGATGACGAAGAAGAGGATGAGTTTGAAGATGTTGAATTGGAAGATGTTGACTTCGGGGAGTTTGCCTAGAGGCATGTAAAGGAGATAGACCACTATCATGATTCTTTGAAAGGAACGTCTTCAATGTATCCTTTATTCAATCAAGAACATTCATGAATACTACAATGACTTTGTAAGAGCAGCAGCTACATATTACTATTAAATTACGTACAGTTTCTTACTGTTGTCCATGGATTAGAGTAAACACTCATCTTTGTTTACCCATCTGCGATAGAGTATCCATCAAGCTCTGGATACTAGCGGTCTGGGATCCCTGGTTGCCTTGAGGTGGAGCTCCATAGTACTGCTGCTGTTGCGCTGGCGGTGGTGGAGGTGATTGTTGGTATGAAGAGCCACCATATCCACCCAGTTGGGGAAGTCCACCTTGGGCCTGGCCTTGAACCTTACTCAAGATGGAAGCCAAGGCATTTTGTTGGAATGGCTGGGGAGCTGGCTGCTGGTTGTACACTGGCTGTTGGTATTGCTGAGGTTGTTGCTGAGTCTGCGTTAAGGAGAAAAGAGCCTGTAGTTGATCTGGAGGGAGCTTAGCCAATTCTGCTGCCAAGTTAGCTTGTTGTGGTGCAACTGGTGGTGGCTGTTGATAAGAATGGTAGGAAGGCTGGTTGTATGATGGCTGACTGATTGGTGGTTGGCTGAGCTTTGGAGAACGGACATTGACCTTCTCTCTGATAATCAACTGCGCAGCTTCATCGTAACTGATGGAGTTGTACTCGTCAAATCTTATACCACCGTCTGGAGTCTTTTGGTAAATCGAGCAGTCCACAGTCCTGTTCTTGTTCACAAGCACTACACCAATGACACCAGAGTATGCTGCATCCTTCACCATAGAGTCAAGGTGTTGACCTGGTCTCAAGTAGTCGATTTGAGTTCTTATTCCTCGATTCTCAAAACTTCTTGCAGCGTCTCTAGCATATCCTGGGTCTGCTGTCTGCTTCACAAAGATCTGACACTCAGTTGTTGGTCTTCTTTTGTGACCTCCACTGCTGGAGCTATTGTTGCTGCCGCCACCATACCTGGACGAGCTTGGCTGAGAGGAGTGGGAGGAGTAACCGTCATCTCTGCCTCTCTTTCTGCTCTCAAAGAATTCGTTAGCACGGTGAGTAGGAGCGCCTTTGGTAGATCCCTTAGCAACCTCCAACACCAAATCCTTGCCGTATAATGGGACATTATACTCATTATCAATGGCAGCCTGAACTGACTCAGGATTCTCGAATTGCAAGAAGGCATAAGTGTTCTTTAATGAAATCTGTTGGAGTTTACCATAGACACTGAAAATTCTGAAAACTTTATCCTTAGTGAAGTTCTGCGGTAAGTTACCCACAAATAATCTAGAGAAGGGCTTGAAAGGGTATCTTGAGTGATAGATAGATTCACCTTCAAGGTATTCGTTAAAAGCCTTGCTCTCCTCTGGAGTCATAGGTAATTCCACATTTGGTCTATGAGCACCGAGCTCAGTAGGTGAACCGAGGCCACCTTGGCGTCCTTGGTTGAAATTGAAATTCTGGCGTTGAGAAGGAGGTGATGACTGAGAAATGTGGGGTTGAGATTGAGTAATTGGAGATGGCGTAGCAGATGCTTGTTGAAGCTTGGAGAACTCCTCAACCACCTTTTTCTGTTGTTCAGCAGGTGAAAGCGCGAGAAAGGTTGGGTCAGAGAAGAGCTTCTGTGTAAGCTGGGCGGTGAGATTCTGATCGATGTTTGGTGGCGCAGAGGTAGAAGAGGACAAAGGAGCCGGAGAAGCGATTGAAGCAAGAGCCGTAGAGACAGAAGCAGGGTTAGAGGTGTTAGCACTTACAGACTTAGGCTCCTCTTCACTCTTGGATGATTCTTCGAAAGCTGAGGTTGGGTCGTATTCGTCTTCATCATCATCGTTAGCGACTGTGTTGGTCGAAGTGGTAGCCGGTGACGGTGCTGGTGCTGGCGAAGTTGGCGCACTGTTTGGTGTATCAGCTCTGTGTCTGTCGAGAGGAGCGATTGGCGCGGATGGAGGGGCATTTGGGTCGTACTCTTCCTCATCATTGTTGCTGTCCTGTGGTGGAGGAGGAGGTGGTGGTGGCGGTAAAATGGCTTCTGTTACAGTAGGCACTTCGTCCTGTGGTTGATCACTGACAGATTCTTGTGGGATATCAAACACATCAGGTGTGTTTTCCTCCTGTGACAAGCTGTCCGGGTTCTGCTCGTTAGTAACCATAATTCTGTGCTGTTGATGGGAGTGAAAGTGTTGAAGAAGAGTTTTTTCTTTTGTTGGCCACAGAAGCTCACCAAGTTACGACTTAATCGCGAATTGTTCATTCCCGGAATTACAGCTTTGATAGGACACCTTGTTTTCTGATTAATACAGACAGAAGAACTCGTACAGAAAGTACGCTGATATCTATGCCGGTGATGATACACCCCATGGCCATGGAAGTAATGGGGTTTATCTAGCTTCAGCTGACATTGGTGAAGTGGCTCTCGCGCATGGCATAATCTCTAGTTCTTGATGGAGATTTGAACAACACTGAAGCGTTGAGGCCCAAGATGATGATGCTGAGAGCAAAAAGTGAATTTTATGAAAACGAGTGCTAGACTTCCTACTGGGGCAGTTGGATTTGCGAGAGTTTCACAATCATTGAGAACTCAGAACAGGAAGATGCAAGTTTTATTTGGTTGTTAGACAGATCATCACAAAAGAAAAAACAAAATAAAGTATTTTCAGCCAATCAGAGACGCTTCTGCAGGGTTGCATATTCAGGGTACTGAAACCTCCCAGATCACCAATGGGGTATAATCTGTCAATCTTACAGTAGAAAGATTGATTAAAACAAATTAAACATGCTGGTAACTGTTCTATTTAGCCAAAGCCTCTGGTTCTCGGGTCACGTAGGGTTGCTGCTGTTGTTCCTCTTTCTCAGCGTCCTCAAAGTACAGCTCTTCTTCACTACCCTGGTACAACACAGCATAGAACAAAAAAACAAGCAGCAATGTTACAAAGTTCACTATGCTTAACGAAAATCCAGCCCACCCCATTTGGAAGATCCCCGAACTGTGTTTCAAAGCAGTGATTCCCCAGCCTTCAACATTCTCTGTCACAGTGTTGTAAACAGAGCCATAGGCACTTCTGAGACTGGTGAGACCAATCGACAACGCAACCCATTGAGCCAAAGAAATCATCAAGGTGAGCAAAAGCACCAAATGTGAAGATGGTGCCCAACTTTCAATGATGAGAAGGACCATCATTATTCCTGATTCAATTGCTGCCAGGACAAATCCACCAAAAATTCCATTAAACCCACGCTTGACCAAACCAGTACTGAGTCTGAAAGAAGTGACTCTGACCACTGAGTCTCCTGTGGCGGTTCCCACTGAAGAGTTGCTCTGGATTAGTCAATTCAGATTAGGAGCAAACGCACTTGTTGGAGAGGAGCATTCGTACTCAACCCATCTTCTTTCCTCATCGTACCAGCCACTGCATTGACCCCACAGGCCAAATCTGTACACTAGAAGAACACCAGAGTCCTCTCCTGTGACAACTCTACCAGCAGGTGTAATTACATGGATCGAGGACCAGTTAGCCTCACTGAAGTTAAGCTCCAATAGTGAGTTATTGCTTGTCTTCGATGGAGAGTCAAAAAGCACTGCTGCATTCAGAGCCCTTGATCACGCTCAAAGCAAAGGCGAATATCAAAGCAAAAAGGGCATATAACTTGGCCATTTGGAGTTCCTAGTATAGATTTAATAAGAATGCTGTAGAGATAGAAGATGCTGATGCTTCTTTAAATAGCTGTCCCCGGACATTGTTGTATGCCAGAGACATATGCATTTTGGATGTGAGACACAATCGGGATCTGCATCATCTCTCTTGCGCCACGGCTCACAACCGAGGGTACATAAACGCACTCCACCACTCAGAAATGATCAACAGTTCGTAAAGTTGAGGTGAACTCTGTTGTAAATCGTGTGGCTCTGTGTTCTAGCTCGTAAATGCTGAGTATACTTAGTTAAGAGCCTGGCCCCTCGCCAATCAGTGAACATCCGCAGCTTACAGTACATTAACATGCCATCCTTACAACAGGAGCGGAAAACACTATGTCAATCATTAATCATAAATCATAATTGCAACAGCAAAATGTCAATCGTGCTTAAACTGTAAGTGAACTGTATTCTGATGGTTCCTCAGCCTCCTCAGTCTGCTGGGGATGAATGTAGTCAAAGTAAATACTCATCAATAGCAAAAGACCTTGACAAGTGGCTGCTGTGAAGTATGGTAGCCAACTGCTCCAATGTGCTCCAGGTTTCAGCATCAAAGTCGCTGTCCAGAGGTACCCACCAGGGGTCTGAATGCACATCATCAAAATTGACAACACTCCAGACTTCTTGAGTCTATAGGTGGTGTACAACTGAGGGAGATACTGAATCACAGTGATAACCGTGGAGAACACACCTAAGAACTTAGCATATAGGAGGATCCAGGCAGTTGAGAAGGTAAAGTATGCAACGATCAAGGTCAAACTGATGAGGGCCACCACCCCAAGAATGTCATTCCAAGTTCGCTTGATGGCATTGTACTCTTCAAGAGGTTCATCCTCACCAGGGGATGTGTACTTCATACAGAACCAAGCAATCAACAAGGTGCAGAAGGCCTGTAGACCTACCTGGAACAAAGACACCTGAGAGTTCACACATTCGAATGCAGACAGCTCAGAGCAGCACGGTAGTGACAAAAAGGACAAGAGAACCAAGTTGGATGTCGCACATAGCCCAGCGATGGATATCAGGAGAAGAAACAGGGGTGCAAGGCCAATCGAGGTGTGTGTTTTGGCAATGTTGTAATACTGAGGGAGATATGAGACCACTATTCCTGCGGCAATGACCAGTGATGCGATGAAGGCGGAAGTGGACGGATCTCTGTAGACATCGCATTGACTGCTGTCAGTGAACAACATGATGCCAATACTATGTTTTGAATTGGTTCAGTGAGTGCTTATTTCAGAAGTGTAAGAGGCTGGTGTTCGCTCCCACAAGCAAAACAAAACCCCGAGGGCGATGTCCTCGGAAGTAGAGTAGAGAGTAGAGAGCTATCGATTACATAAGCTACTTATTCATTTTTTTTTTTTTTTTTTTTTTTTTCAATGCCCGAAAATCTTCCAATTTTTATATTCGCGGCCAGCTGATTGGTCAGATTCTTTCAAAGAGCATCGAACCAGCATGGCAAACTCATCTAATAAAACAGTGAATATATGCAGAATTATCTATCCAATATGTGTAAGGTGGTAGTCATAACGTCGTTAAAAAGTGCATTACGTGCAATGTATTGCTGTTACAGCTGTTGCTTCTTCTTTTGTTCGTAGGCCTTTTCATCCTCATTGTTGATGCTATGGGCAGGACATGGCATGACAGCAACAGAGATGAAACACACGGCAAAAGTGGTGTAGAAGAGCTGGTTGGTAAACTTGGCTCTAAGACTCGGTCTCATCATATTGACGGACTGTGTGTATGTGTATGTGATTGGGAATGAACAACGACTTTGTTGATGTTTTCGATAGACAGTTATTGAAATCAAACAGAAAAAAAAAAAGTGTTCGATTTCCGCTCACAGATGTTGGAGAAAATTTTGTGTGCCCGAAACAGAAATTCACGTGCTCAGTCACGTGAGAGTAAAGCTGGAAAAAGGAAACAAAGATCGTGTGGTACTTTAGCGAGCTGTTAGAAGTCAATGGAAATAGCGACAGGAAGTTTAGAGTTCTTGTTGCTATTTTCTTGTTCTTCAAATTTCAATTTTCATACTGTTTAATGTTATAACTTATTTGGTCTTTTTCCCAAAATTTAGCCACTTTTTATACAAATTTCAGCTTGCATTTACCCCGATGTGTCACTTTACAAGCCCTATACATGTTAATTATAGATTTCAAACTTTTTTGAAAGCTTTGATATTTGAATTGCGACTACGAGTCTACGACATTGAATCTTCAATCTTGATCAATGATTTTATGTGATTTTCGTTGTTCTCATCCATCAATTTTCAATTGACCCTTCTTTGGAACTTTGCTCGACCCTGTCTGGAATATTGCTGCTACATGTTATTAAAGCCTATTCCAATTCAAGAGTACTCTCGATTCCTCTCTTGGAGTGAACTGTGAACTCTTATCCATTATGGGATATTCAACTTTATAATCACTTGTGGCTCTTGGCTAAGATTCGGCACTGTTTGATATTTTAACTTTCATATGTTTGTTTTGTTGTCTTGTTCATCTGATTGTAGTTCTGAGAATAATTTGGAATTAAAGCACATAGTTCTCAAATCACTAAACAGCTCAATTTAAGTATCATGGATTCCACTACAATAAAATGAGAAGTTGAAGTGATAACTATTAACTGAAACTATTATCGCTCCTCTTTTCTCGAAGGGTAGTGTCACTTTCTTGGACTGCTAGTGTCGTCGTTTTTATAGATTGTTCTTAAAGAATGGCCAGGAACCTCACCCATCCGGATAAACAACCGGATGGCTCATCTTCCTCATCTTTCAACCAGAATGGAACAAGGATGACACCAGACACTTCTTCGACAAATCCAAAGACAGGCTCCAGCCCAAGTTCTGAAGGTGCAAAGAAGTCGAGGTTCTCCAAGGCAATGGAGCGTTACATGCCCAAGAAGACCACCAGTGCTAGGACCAGCACTGGCCTTACAATTGAGTCTGGCAAGAGTTCATCAAATCTTCAGTTATTGAGTGAGTTGAGAGCCAACAGAGACATCATTTTGCAACTCGATGACGAACAATCTAATGTTTACGATCATGGACAATATGGTCATCAATTCAGTGATGATGATATCTCCATTCTTCAACCAGACCATGACAAGAAGTTTTATCGCAAACTCAATGACTGTAACAGCGAAAGAAAAGAAAAACTGGATTCGATGATTAAGACTCGTTCTTTGAGGGGCAGTGGGAGTGGTTTATCTACCCCAGAATTTTCAGATGTTTTCTGCAGTGCAGATGTCACTTACAATACTGGAGTTGATGACGTTGAGAAAGATCTTGGCCTACTGCATAAGCCATCATCAGATCTTTTCGTTGAAACTACTCAGGTGTACTCTGAAGGGTTTTTTGACAGAACCAAGATTCCACTTAAGAGGAGGTTACAGCAACGCAAGAACCAGGTGAAAGAATTCTGGAAGGACCATAGATGGAAGAATTGGGGTCTTTTGGGGTTCATGGTGCTCATTATTGTCATTTTCTGCTTTGTGATTCCATTGTTAATCAAACATGTGCATCGCAAGGAACCAGTTAGTGTTGAGGTTCATGAACGGTTAACTGACTATGTCTATCCACAACTTAGTGCCATTAGAACTTCTCTAGTTGACCCAGACACCCCATTGAGTGCACACTCCAGACTCTCCAAAGATGGAGAGGCTTGGCCATTGGTGTTTTCAGACGAATTCAATGCCAATGGACGCAGTTTCTACCCAAATATGGACCAGTTTTGGGAAGGTGTTGATCTCAACTATGCAGCCACCGATGACCTGGAATGGTATGATCCAGACGCACTAACTACGAACAATGGGACACTAAATATTCGAATGGATGCCATTGAACAACACGACCTCTTTTATCGTTCAGGAATGTTACAAAGTTGGAACAAGTTGTGTTTGACTGGAGGGATGCTCGAGATTAGTGCAAAGCTTCCCGGTTCGGCATACACTGGTGGTTTATGGCCTGGTTTGTGGGTTCTTGGTAACTTGGCCAGACCTGGTTACACTGCTACTGCTGAGGGTGTCTGGCCATACACTTACAATGAGTGTGATGCTGGTATCACTGCCAATCAGTCATCAGCCGATGGAATGTCATACTTGCCTGGACAAAAGTTGAACAAGTGTACTTGCAGAGATTCAGACCACCCAAATCCAGGAACTGGTCGTGGTGCTCCTGAGATTGATATTTTAGAAGGTGCTCACTCTTCAGAATTACTCTCTGGTGTTGCAACTCAGACTCTTCAAATTGCTCCATTTGATGTGTGGTACACTCCAGATTATGGGTTTGTTGAAGTGCACAATTTTAGCACTTCCTCTATTGCACAGTTCTTGGGTACTCCATTCCAAGAAATGCTCTCCACTGAAACCACAATCAATGACTATTGGTTCCAAAATGTGGTGGACCCTCAAATGCCAAACACTACACTTCCTGATAAGGAAACTTTCTTTCAGATTTATGGTATGGAGTATCAATCTTTAAAGAAAGATCGTGGAGATGACTATTGCCGTTTCTTTGTTGGCCAGGAACCTGTCTCCACCATCTATGGAAACTCACTTCACCCTAATGGCAATGTTGGTTGGAGAGACATGCCAAGGGAGCCAATGTCCATTATTCTCAATTTAGGCATTTCCACTGCCTGGTCCATTATTCAATGGCTCAATATTGTTTTTCCTGTTGAGTTCCAGATTGATTATGTTCGTCTATATCAGCCTAAGGAGGCACAGGACGCTTTGACTTGTGATCCAAGGGATTATCCAACCACAGATTACATTGACAAGCACCTGAATGCGTATATGAACCCAAACCTTACAACCTGGGAGATGGCTGGATACAAGTTCCCAAAGAACAAGTTGACCGGATGTTAGACGTGGAAGTAAAATGATATGCATCAAATCTAACTTTTGCGCTTATATAATGATATGGACCACGCCTAATCTGCCGTACCTACATTACTACGTAGATACTGTAATCTTACAGCCATGTACCACCAGATTAACAAGTAATACATGCAATTACTCAAATATGGCTGTATATAAATAGAATAAATAAGTTTTAAATAGTATATAAGTTCAAATAAATAAATAAATAAGGAATAAATAATCAATAAATAGAGAGGCCTTCAAGCAATGGCATACGTTGGATGCTCATCATGGATCTTGTCACCCTTCTCACCAAAACTGGCAATGCATCTAGACATAGTAACAGATGATCTAGAAATCACATCAGTCATCCAGAAATTATCAATAGGGTTCTTCAAAGCCTGGTTCTGAACCTTGGATGTGTCTAACAGACTCAATGAGCCAACACCCAACTTGGCAACCTCGACAGACACTGGTTCAATCACATCCTGGACCAATAGAGCAGGGGAGATCTCACCAAGTCTTTGTCTCAAAGAGTAAATATCACCATACTTCAATCCCACTTGCAAGTACTCACTCAATGCCTTTAGAATCTGCCAGTCTTCTCTAGCAGAACCTGGAGGGTTAGTAGCAGCTCTAGTTTGCTGAACACGCCCTTCAGTGTTCACATATGTGGCGGACTTCTCAGTGTAGGCAGAACCAGGCAGAATGACATCTGCGAAAGAGGCACCGAGATCACCGTGATGGCCCTGGTAAACCACAAATGCATCGCGTGGGATATCGTGGTTCTTCACTTCATCGGCTCCTAGTAAGTACATGAATTTTGGCTTGGTTTGAGCTGCAGTCTTGGAGTTGTTGTGGAAACCAACCTCTAGAGCACCAGCACGCGAAGCCTCGCGGTGCAGCAAGTTGAATCCATTCCAGGATTCTGTGACGAAGTTAGTACTTGATTTGACAAAAGAGCCCAACTTGGCATAAATGGCAGCAGCATCAGGAGAGTTCACGACACCAGAACCAACAATGATCAATGGCTTAGAAGCCTTGGCCAGTTTCTCACCAACCTCACCTTGAAGGGCAGTGACAAGGGAGTCATACGTGTCACCAAGATGGTTCAATTCGAAAGTGGACTCAAACTCTTGACCGACATGGTGAACCTCCAAGTCGGAATCTAGCCATTTACCTCTGATTCTGGCATTCAAAACAGAAGCTTCATGACGGGGGTTAGTACCGACAAGAAGGATCTGATCAGCCTCCTCGATACCAACAATAGTTGAGTTGAAGATGTAGTTAGACTTGATGTTGGCATTGTATGGAGTTGGTTCATTCTCTCTTAGAACATCATCAGTGGTCAAGTTTTCTGAACCAAGAGAGTTCACAAGGTCCTTCAAGACAACAAGAGACTCAACATCAGCCAAGGCACCAGATACAGCCTTTAACTCACTGCCTTGTGGCTTGATTTTGTTGTAAGCGGCAGCAATGGTAGATAAAGCTTCATCCCAAGTTGCAGGTTCAAAGTTGTTCCCAACTCTGATCAGAGGAGTGGTCAATCTCTGGGTTTTCAAACCATCATAAGCGAATCTGGTCTTGTCAGAGATCCATTCTTCATTCACATCGTCATTCAATCTTGGAAGAACACGCATCACCTCGATACCCCTGCAGTCAACTCTGATGTTGGAGCCTACAGCATCCAAAACATCAATGGTTTCTGTTCTCTTTAGTTCCCATGGTCTGGCCTTGAAGGCATATGGCTTCGAAGTTAGAGCACCAACAGGGCACAAGTCAATGATGTTACCCGACAATTCAGAGTTGACATTGCGTTCAACATAAGTACCAATCTGCATGTCATTTCCACGACCAGTGGTACCAAACTCTGGAGCACCCGCGACATCGTTCAAAAATCTGATACAACGAGTGCAGTGAATACAACGGTTCATGGAAGTCTTGATCAAAGGACCAATGGCCTTGTTTTCAACTGCACGCTTACCAGAGACGTCGTCGAATCTGCCACGGTCAGAGCCATATCTCAACGATTGCTCTTGCAAGTCACACTCACCACCTTGATCACAAACTGGACAGTCCAACGGGTGGTTCTCGAGTAAAAACTCAGTAATACCTTCTCTTGATTGCTTGACCTTTTCAGTATTGGTAAAGACAACCAAACCTTCTCTGACTGGGAAATGGCAACTGGCAACCAGCTTTGGAGCCTTCTCAACTTCAACGAGGCACATACGACAGTTACCAGCAATGGCTAGCTTATCATGATAGCAGTAACGAGGGACGGTAACTCCAGCCTTATCGCAAGCTTGGATGAGCGAAGCGCCATTCTCGATCTTGACTTTAACGTTGTCAATAGTGAGTTCAACTTCAGCTCTGAGTGAACGAAAAGTGTTGAAATGACGGGAAAACTTTGCAGCCTGCGATGTGGCAGCCCTTCTAACGCTGGAAAGCATTGTTGAAGTGACTCAGACGATATGGAGAATGACTTTAAGGCTGTTAAAACCCCTGAATTTAACTTGGGAGAGGGACGAAAACAAACCACTTTTTGTCAAACTCCCTGGTTTCGCGAATTTCTGTGGAGAAGTTCCCGAAATGGGAGTAATTCCATTTTGAGGCTTTTAGGATCTTTTCATTTCGCGACATCTCCAAAAACCAGCAAAAGCCCAAAACAAAGTTGATCTGAGATGGAACTTTGAAACGTGCAGACCCACAGATATGTCATTTTTTAACTCGATAAGGTGAGTCTTCGTGGTTTTGAATAATTTTTGTCCAGTCTGCTAACAGATCACAGATTCGGCAGGTCCTCAAAGAAGACAAAACAGGCGAAAGAACAGGCCTCTGTCTACTCATCAAATAATGGATCACAACTTTCATTGAGAAGGTCACATTCACCAGTCAAACAATCAGGATCTTCTAATGCCCTGAAGTTTCAACAGCAGCATAGACAGCTTCAGCAGCAGAAGCAACAACAACCACAACCACAGGTACCTCAGCCAACACCATTATTTCTATCAGAACCCTTTGTAAAGACTGCTCTGGTGAAAGGTTCTTTCAAGACCATTGTTCAGCTGCCAAAGTATGTTGATCAGAACGAATGGATTGCGCAGAATATCTTTGAAATGTACAACAACCTTAATCAGTTTTATGGCATAATAGCGGAGTATGTCAAGCCAGAGCTGTTCCCAACGATGAATGCAGGTCCAAAGACTGATTATTTGTGGGTGGATTCCAACGGGAAGAACATACAACTGCCCGCTAACCAATATATTGAATACGTCTTGAGTTGGATCAGCAATAAGCTTAACGACCAAACGTTGTTTCCTACCAAATCTGGTGTTCCATTCCCATTCAACTTTATCAAAGTTGTGAAGAACATTGTTAGACAGATGTTCAGAATCTTTGCACACATGTACTATAACCACTTTGACAAGATACTGAATCTATCAGTAGAGGCACACTGGAATTCCTTTTTTGCACACTTCATCTCATTCATCAAGGAATTTGAACTGATTGAGGAACAGGAGTTGGAACCTCTTTACCTACTGATCGAGAACTTTCAACAACAGGGAAAGATCATGTGAAGCAACAGAAGCCAATGGATAGAGTCTTCAAAATTAAATGTAATTTCAAATGCATTTAGAACTATATACATGTAGTTTGTTCCCAATGTTGGTTCATCATTAAAACAATGGAAACACTCTATCAAACCTTTTAAACTCATGAAAAAAAGTACTTGCTTTCTCGTAGATCTTGGACATCAAACTCACCTTTTGGTGGGATACCAGGAAGCACCAGTGGGGCCAGAATTCTTATCTCGCCCTTAGCATTATTTGGAATTGCAGAATCCGCTTCTTCTAGCTCACGGTCTAGTGCAGTCTCTTCAGAGTCCTTCTTTGAGGCTCGAGGGCCTCTCTTCTTAGATGGCAAAGAGTCAAGTTGGACACCTTCGACAATACTCACTGTAGTAACCATAGCCTTACCTTTAGCAACCAGACCTGGATCATCAGAGTTCAACAGCTGTTGTCTCTCTCTTTCCAGGTAGATTTCATCAGCAAAAGTCACACGTCTACCAAACTCCTTGGACAGCTCACTTCTCTTCAACAAGATCTTCTTTGCGTACTCACTTGATTTTGGGATCTTCACGACACGAAGGAAGCCCTTGTATCTTTGGTCAAACTCATTCTTCAAGCTCTCAATCAAATCAACTTCGTGTAGCTTAATGAATGCGTCTCTCAAGGCCTTGTTCATAATGTCAACATCACCAGCATGGGTCCAGTAAGAGTCGTGAACAGATGCAAATTGGATTCCGTGCTTGTGGCAGGCAAGCGCACTCATCAACATGTGCGTCGCATCCAGTGAATGAATGTAGTTTGGCGGGAAGGCAGCCATCTGTTTTCTGGAATCCACTGGAGACATGGCAAATGGATCACTGATGTACACCGTTTGCAAATTGGTGGAGATCTGCTTCTTCTTATCAGCACGGTAAGGCTGAACGATTGGCATGTTCAATGGAGTGGTCCAAATGACAGAAGCCATGTTTGGTGGAGCATCTGAACTCTTCATCAACTGCTTGGAATCCAAATCAATTCTCACAGATGATGAGATCAACTTTGCACAAATGGCCAACCAATCTTGAATCAAATGGGCACCTTCAAATAACTCTCTAATGCAAGCAAAAACGTGCTTTGTGAGGTAGACACTGTATCTATATGTGTCCTCACCTGGGAAGATGTCAGCCAACTGCTTGTCAATCTGTGCGGTGGCGCCAACGTAGGTCACACCGTAAACATTGGTCATCACGGTTTGCTTCACAACCTTTCTCTTGATCTTGTCCTTCAAGATCGTCGCCGTTTCATCACCTTGTTCAGCGGCCTTCTGAAGTCTCTTGATGACAAGGTTGGCGACATAGGTATAAACATCTTGTGGTCTCTCAGAAGGGACCAAATTGACTTGACGTGCACCTTCAACATCACCACCTAGAGCAGCATAGTGTTGCAAACCGTTACAAGTACCATCTTGGTGAACTGGTTGGTGTGAAATGAATTCTTCTGGGTTCGGAAGCTTCAAGGCCTCACTTAGTTCAAAGATGGTAGCAAGAGCTTGCCATGGCTTGTCTGCGCTGGTCCACCACTCCTGATATGCCAACGGATCTTCAGCTGTCTTGAAGATATTGTCAACATTGTCATTGGCGTATTGGATTCTTTCACTTAGAGGGGCCTTGTCAATACCAAACAAGTTGGACAAGTGCACCTTCAACCACTCAAGACCTTGTGGACCCAACTTCTTACCCTTCCAGAAGATCAACAAACCACGAGACAAATCATTGCCCAAATGGTTCAAGTTTGGAGACAAAGGATAGGCACGGCCTCTGAAGTCCAGGTTGTGTGGGAAATACATTTTCTCTCCCAAAAATGCTCTGGCAATTTCCAACTTGTAGTTAGAATCACAACGAATAGATCTGTAATTGTTGAATTCATTCGTTAGTTTCTCCACTTGCTTCTTCCAGGCAAAGATTTCACTTGGATCAGCGTTTCTTGTTGGTTTTTCGGGAAGAACTAAGTCAGTAACAACAGGTGGAATATCCAAAAACTCTTCACCCTTATTCCAGAATACCGACATCACATTGAACACACGTTCGTTCACAGTCCAGGCAGTCTCACCAAGGACATTCAAACCATCATAAACATCCTGAAGACTGTCACTTGAAGCTTTGAGATAAGCCATCTGTTCCGGGGAATCCTTAGTTCTGATTAGCACACCTTGAGAATAGAGGTAACCACCAGCATTATAAGAAGTCCAAGGTCTTGGCTCCACAAGCATAGGAAGAAGCTGTGGCTGAACTGTACCAACGAGACTTTCGGCTGATAATTGAGATCCAATCGATCTGTGAATCTTTAACACACCAACCTTCACTGAACTCTGGTATTGATAACTGTGGTAAAACGCTGGTGCCTCACCAGTGACAGCTTCTTTGGTAACTGGGTCAATACCTTCCACTTGAACTTTGGCAACGTGCATCAACATGGAAATTAGCAAAGAGCCAATCTTCACCTTCACATCATGTGGCCAGATGAACTTCCAGTCTGCAAGCTTTTCTGACTTGAAAGTTGACAACGACTGGGCGTACTTTTTCAGGTTGTTCGACTTTTTCAAGTCTCTGAAGATTGAGTTCTCTGACTTCAAAAGCTGTTCAGATCTGAATTCCAACTCAAGGGCATTGGCCACAGCAACAACAGCTCTGGCAGTTCTCATACCTTCAGTCACACCACCAGTTGAGTTCAACTTTAGTAATTCCAGAATAGTGATCACTGACATCTTTTTCTCCGATAAAAGACTGAAAAACTGGGCGTAGTATAATCTCTCTTTATGTTGAGTAAGTGCAGTCTTAGACAGCTTGGATGTATCAACTTCTCCAATATTCTTGCATAACTCAATCTCTTCTCTGATCAGTGGCTTGATGTCCTCAGACCATCTCCATAAGGTGGCGTTCAACTTCTTCGAAACAGATAAACTCCCCTGGTTCTTCAACTCTTCATAATCATGCTTCCATCTCTCTTGAGCTGCAAGGATTGCTCTGTTCTCAAGTTGTTTCTGTCTATCTTGGTTAAATGCGTCCAAAGCCTGTTCAAATGGCCCCTGTAGCTCCTCTGGAAGGGATTTGTAAATCTTGAAGAAGTTAATCTGTCCTTGTGATTCATCGACTGTACCATCTTCCATGAGGAAATTTAATCGATCACCCAACTCAGCATCCAAATTCTTAATCAACTTTCTGTTCAGGTGTGGTCTGAGTCCTAGCAAAGTGTGTCTGATGACTTTCATTCCAAACGTATCAACAGCTTTTAAATCAATAGAGTCCTTTGGGAGTGGAGGAGGTAGTTCATCAATAGTCCCGTTGAACTCAAACTCGCCCTGAACAGTCTCAACAACTTCTGTAAGATCACTACCTTTCTCTTCTTGGTGCTCATTTTTCAAATATCCATTGATCAATTCTCTATAAGCTCTAGGAACAAGTTGGATATCATAGTGGTATTGGTCGATTAGTGTTCCCAGATTCTTGACACCCAAAACTTCGAGCTGTCCAAATATCGATTTCAAATCTCCGTGAAAGCCGTAATCGTTTATAAGTTTTGTAGGGTCTTTGGAATCGTTGAGACATGAGTTGACCAAAATGGCAACAGTCTTACCATTTGCAGTAACTTTGTACTTTGAATCCCAGGTTGACACAAACTGTTGCAGTTCTTGGGAAGTCGCGGATTGAGACCATTTCTGAAGGTATCTGTTCAGATCATCAACAAACTGAAGATTGTCGTCCTTTGAAAGTGGTTCTAGAGTGTCTAGAATGGATAGTGCTCTTTCGTACTGCTCCGATTCCAAACAAACTTCTAACAAGGACCAAAGACGTAGAATCTCTGATGTGTTCGTCTCTCTGAAGACATTATCGTAAGTGGATGAGTACGTTCCTCTCAAGAGTCTATCTGTATTGATTTCTTTGGATCCACGCTTCTGCAGTTCTAGTGTAGCTTCATCTGCGAGGGCATTCAGCTCTTTGATGGCGTATGTTGGGGTTTTAGAGGCCTTGATGCTGTTCAAAGTGGCATTTTGTCTTCTGAGTGATGATCTGAGCTTTCTAGAAAGGGTAAAGAGAGGTACCCCTCGTTTTTGAGTAGCGTTCCTCAGCATGATCGGTGCTATCGACTTCAACTAGATTCAAAATACTCCAAGAAGATAATAAACACAGTTTCTCTATTGTTCTCTTTCAAATTACTGAAAAATTTCTGTAAAAAAAAAAAAAAGAAAAAAAAACATAGACCTCCAAAAGCGGTAATTACCTAATATAGTATTTTATAGAATTTTCCCTCTTACACCCAGACATCAACTTCTCAGATTTGAAGACTATGATTTTTGATAACAGAACGTCTCCCCCCAAATACAGCCACAGCAACAACATTAATCCTTCTATTCACTAAAGCATGTGGTCTTATATTTTTGGAGGCTCTGCAGCCAAGGACAAAGATGCTCCTAAGAAGGCCATCATCAACCTCAGGGAGCAAATAAATATGCTCACTAAGAAGCAGAATCATTTGTACACACAAATTGACGAACAGGACGCCATTGCACGTAAATTCATCTCCACAGACAAGACCAAGGCAAAGAACGCTCTCAAGCGTAAGAAGATCTATGATAATGAAGCCACGAAGATCTTTTCCCAGATCGATGCCTTAGAGAACCAATTGCGCTCAATTGAGAACGCCAACTTGAACCTAGAAACCATGAAGGCTATGAAGCAGGGTGCTAAGGCCATGAAACACATTCATGGTGGCATCACTGTTGACAAGGTTGACGAGACTATGGATGAGATTAGAGAGCAAGCCGAGCTGGGAGAGGAGATTAGCGAGGCTATATCTAGAGCATATCCAGTGGATGGCATTGACGAAGATGAGTTGGAGGAGGAGCTTGAGGCTATGCAACAAGAGGAAGTTGAGGAGAAATTATTACACAGTGGTACCAAGACCAGCCAGGTGGAGCTGCCTGATGCTCCAAATACCAGTATCAGGGAGGACAAGAAGGCTCTCGCAGTGGAGGAAGAGGATGAAGATGAGCGCGCATTGAAGGAATTGCAAGCTGAAATGGGTCTATGATGATATGAGTACAGATTGGGTACTCCGGGATGTATACTAGCTACAATGTTTACGAATCTGATTATTAGTCATTAACTATTGCTTCGTGTAACCATGTATTTACATCTAATTAACCATGATCCATAATAGGAAAAACATAAGCAAAACCCCAAACACCTTTAGGAATAGCCATCTGTTGTTACTGATACCATTGAAGTATTTCAACAATTCTCTTTGAGCCCCTTGGATATTCAAGTCGATGTCTTCGACGTTTTGATCAATTCTTTGAACGACTTCACTCTGCTCATTCACCATCGTAGCCAATTGTTGGAACAAGTTACCCACTTCATTAATAGTGGATTCAATGGTTTCCACGGCCAGGTTACGTTCTTGGAGATACTGTGATGATTGTTCCTCCAGTAACTGCAATTGTTGATCTTGTGGTAGAGCCAACAAGGCAGATCCTTCAGCTGTTGACTCATCAAACATAAAAGGGTTATCCGAAATCGTTTGTCCAGGTCTATGCTGTGGGATGTTATTCTGCTGTTGTGCCTGTTGTATTGATGAGACAAATCTCTCTTTTCTGGACTTGTTCTCCAATTCTATCTTTTGTCTAGTTTCCAACACCTGTTTGAAGTTGCCACTGACATTCTTCATTTTGGTATTTAATAGCTGAACCACATTTTTTGAGTTGCTTTGGAGCTCTTCATTCTTAGCCTCATTGCCAGTTTTCATGTAGTCTTGCAAGTTCTTCAAGTTCTTCTCAACTTTAACAATGTCCTGCTTGATGAGAACAGTCAGCTGTTGAATCTCACCACTGGTATTGTCAAAAACAGATGTCTTCTTCGCTAAGAGTGCAAGCTTACCCAGCATTTCTGATGTGCGTGATATATCTTTGGCAATCTTGGAGGCTCTTAGCTGGAACTCAGACTTCTTGATGGCTGGCTGGGCCTGTGCTCGGGCGGGTTGGTACCTGTTCCCATGGGGATTGTGTTTATTAGCTGAAGCCACACAGCTCCGAAACTGCTGTGTGCGATCTCTGATATCCTTCTGTCCAGCATACATGGCTCACAACAGACTGTTTGCGTAGAATGATCAACAGTTGGACTCCAACAAGCTGTTGTTTGTTTTCATTTGCGTGTCCTATCCAAAGGGGACCAAAAATAGCGGAGCTCCGAACTTTCAAAACGTGACCTCACGAGATAATCAGCTCATCGCACCCTCGGAAATTTAGTTTCTAAAAATTTTTCTAGGTTTGAAGGAAGCATAAATAAGTTCTGAGACTCTTGTTCCAACTAGTCAAGGGGTCTTTAAGGATGTCTAAGAGATCAGCTGCTGACTCAGAAGAGCTCAGAAACACTGCGGCAAAAAACAGTGCCGGAGATATGCCTGGTGCTAACACTTCAATTGAGATTGATACCCCAGTGGAGCAATCTGAAATGGGTGAGTTTGAAGACCAGTACAGTGATGAGTATGAGAGTGAGGATGATATTGTGGAGGTCGACTCAAGTGGCGAAGGCGATGAAGATGACGAGGACATGGAAGCTGACGATGCTGAGGAGATTATCAAGAAAGATGAGGCTCAAGAAACTGCAGAGTCCAACATTTACCTGCCACATAAGTCCAAGCCATTAGGCCCAGATGAGGTTTTGGAAGCTGACCCTTCTGTCTACGAAATGCTGCATAATGTGAACCTTCCATGGCCATGTTTGACACTTGATATCTTGCCAGACCACTTGGGTGATGAGAGAAGAACATACCCTGCGTCACTGTATGTTGCAACTGCCACCCAAGCAGAGAAGAAGAAAGACAATGAACTCTTTGTGCTCAAGCTCAGTCAATTGGCCAAGACACTGGTGAAGGATGATGAAGAGAATGATGAGGAAGACAATGAAGATGATGATGCATTTGAAGGTGATCCGGTCATGGAATCAGAGTCAATTTCCCTACGTGACACCACCAACAGACTTAGAATCTCCCCACATGCGGCCACCACCGGTGAGTACTTCACAGCTACATCCAGTGAAAATGGTGAGGTACTCATTTACGACTTGAGTTCACAGTACAAATCATTTGATTCTCCAGGCTACACCATTCCAAAGACTGCCAACAGACCAATTCACACCATTAGAAACCACGGTAATGTTGAAGGTTATGGTCTAGATTGGTCTCCATTGATCAACACTGGATCATTGCTTTCTGGTGATTGCACAGGTAGAGTCTACCTGACGAATAGAACCTCTTCCAAGTGGGTAACGGACAAGACTCCATTCACTGTGGACAATAACCAATCCATTGAGGATATCCAGTGGTCCAAGGCTGAACAGACTGTTTTTGCTACTGCTGGTACTGACGGATACATCAGAATCTGGGATACTAGATCGAAGAAGCATAAACCAGCAATTTCCGTTGTTGGTTCCAACACAGACATCAATGTCATTTCATGGTCAGAGAAGATCAACTATCTGCTAGCAAGTGGTGATGACGACGGTAAATGGGGTATCTGGGATTTGCGTAACTTCAGACCAAATGAACAGCCATCTCCAGTTGCCCAATACGACTTCCACAAAAGTGCTATCACTTCCATCAGTTTCAACCCACTTGATGAATCCATCATTGCAGTTTCTTCTGAGGATAACACTGTTACTCTATGGGATTTGTCTGTGGAGGCTGATGATGAAGAGATTAAGCAACAGACTTCAGGTAACAAGGATCTACAAGAGATTCCACCACAATTGTTGTTTGTTCACTGGCAAAAAGATGTGAAGGATGTGAAGTGGCACAGACAAATTCCTGGTGCTCTAGTGAGTACTGGTACTGATGGGTTGAACGTGTGGAAGACAATCTCCGTTTAATGAATGGCTAATAGAGGATTTGTACATTAGAGATCTGGTTTGTAGCAGTGCCCTTGCATGTGGCAGGATAAGCGAGAAGTGATTCTTTTCTATTTTCTTGATCACCTTTACTTCGAACTGTGAACTTGTTGCGAATTTGAAAAAAGAAGCAATGCCTCTCAGGTGATCAGTTGGTCCAGATTGAATGCTTGCGACGGAATCTCAAGCTTAAGTCTTCAAACAACTCAATACTGAAACCATAAGTTCAACTTATGAGAATGCTGTCTTTCCACAAGTTTCATTATAGTATTCTGCAGCTATTTCTGAGTCTTGCACAGAATTTCCGGAGTTATATGTAGAAGACTTTTGAGCCATGGTATATGTGTACAGTGTGTGTGACTTTGGAAGATGTAATATCACATCCATTTGAGATCACAACTGAAAATGGTTTAGTTCTTTTTTTCCCCTTTGAACCACTCGATCCATTCGAGAGTGAGTTTCTCAAGCAAGACGAGTACAATTATGGTGATTCCGGAAAGAATCCACTTAGTTTTGGGATAGGAGGTGTCAGGCTGAAAGGAATTTTTTCTTTTTTTTGAAGATCAGGAATTTAACCAGCGGACGTTGATGCTAATGCTGAAGTCCTCATGGAATTATCGACACGTGTTGAAGTATCTTGACTGGCTCGAAGACCTCCCAACTGACTTTTCATCTTCTGTTTCGTTCTTCTTTTTATTCCGATCCCCGATGTTGAAGGATAGTCATGTGTTGATGTTATAACAGTGGTTCCATCAATAATTTCTGTGGTGGTGAGTATGATTCGAGATGAAGATAAAAAAAAAAGTTGCTTACAACTGAAAGTGATTTTGCCTAATTTGGATTTAATTAATTGTTAAATTAGTCCCGAATCACTATACGCGACATTAGTTGGCAGCCATATCATTAATTACACCATTGAATAGCGTACCAACCACAATTTAGACATGGGCATTGGGCATTAGGCATTGGGCAATGGCTACCTGACTTCGAGTCGTGAAGTAGCCAGACAATATCCATAAGGTTAGCCATGTATTCCGAAAGCGTATATGCCTGTTCAGGATATATAAATTGTAATCAATCACCATGCTGATTATCTCAATGAGATATTAGTGAACATACTTTTTACTATAAATCGCTCTTCTATAAGAATAGCTTTGGTGGAGTGTTCTCCAAGACTTCTTGGACTATCAACACCGATGACAGCTCTCTCAGGGACAGAGGATGAATAAGATGGGGATGAAATCTTAGA
This sequence comes from Barnettozyma vustinii, assembly GCA_030569515.1. Classification (NCBI taxonomy): domain Eukaryota; kingdom Fungi; phylum Ascomycota; class Saccharomycetes; order Phaffomycetales; family Phaffomycetaceae; genus Barnettozyma; species Barnettozyma vustinii. Next base: position 130,725 of record JAJMLD010000011.1, read on the forward strand.
CCGTCATCATGATTGATAGTATTGTCATCTCGTAACTCGTTCGCCATCGTAATTCTAAATATTGTCATCTCGTTCGTCAACGGTCATCTTCACCATATTGGTGACGCGTCATGCGTGATGGGACAATCGTGTTCTATTGATTATACGTACCCGGCTCACGCATTGAACCAAAGACCTCCAAGATGGTTAGGAGATGGCTACTTGGGTTTTCAGTTGGAGGTAGCTACTGGCTACTTGGAGAGCCATTGCCCATGTCCACTCTACCATGAACGTGGCTCATGTGCTTTTGGTTAATCTGATAAGTTTGATTTTTTTTGTCAACTTTGGAAATGTTCTATGTCTAGCCAGGATCCATTTTCAATTAAAGATCTTAACGAACTGATGGATCGACTGAAGGCTTGATTCATTTATCGACTTAAAACCACCAGCTAGAGCTGGCATTATTGTCATTCAAGTCTGGTTATAATCACTTCAACAACAAATTCATTCCTCTGATCCACTGAAGCATGATGGACACAGATCAGCTCTCACAACTAGAAGTTGCCCACCAGAGGTTAAGCTTCAGGTCATTCGCCAGCTCGATGCCCAACAAATATTTGCCTTGATGAAGATAATCTCATTCCACAACTTCATTTCTCCTGTGGCCGACAACGATGCCACTGCTAGCATCAAAGAAACATGGAGCGCCACTTTCAAGAGTTGGGGTGTGGGAATAGACGAGATCACGGATTGGGAATGCTGTGGAAATAACAAGAAATGCTCACCAAGAGTGAAGTTAACCAACATCTTGCTGAAGATAACACTCAAGCGTACCAGTACTGGGTCAGCATTTCTCTCCCCAAAGCTCACTACTCTTATCATTCAGAACACCAGTGGAAATGAGAGTTTGATTCTTCAGGAATACTTGGAAGCAGAAAATATTGAATTCCTCAAGTTCACAGCTACACTAATGACACAACCCAGCTCCCTAAAGCGCTTGCTGATGAATGTCAAGATGGCCAAATTGAAGAAAATGGGGATTATTTCACCACCACAATACCAGAATGCGCTCCTCACTCAAGTAGCCCTCAAGAATCTTGAATCTGGAACTTCTATGTCTCTAAAGGATGTAACTCTTTTTTTGTTGTCCAGAGTCACACATTGATTACTGGGTCCTTCAGAATGTTGAGAATCTCGGCATCGTGGCCGGTGTCGTGACTGGAGCTCATGAGCTTACGAAGGAAAACTTGAAATCATTCACAGTCCAACTGGAGATTCATTACTTTGTTTGCCAAACATCTACTAAAGCAATTCCTGATATGATCAGAGGGGGGTTCGAACAGTTAACTGCAACCAGAATACTTAATGGTCTCAAGCATCTATGCATTGGCTGGCGTGAGATGAAGTACCCAGATGGGAAGACGTCAACTTTTGCTTGTCCAAACTTGGAAGAGTTGGAATTGGCCATTGTAGTTAGACAAAACTGGTGAATTTGAAATATTCAGCAAGCTAGTGGACATGGGGAAAGATATCAAGAAAACTACAATAACTCACAAAAACAATGTTGCTCATCAAATTGACTATCTTGAATAATCATGATTATTGATCTTTGATCTTTGTCAAGGCAAACACTTTGATACTAAGGGATCCTATGATTAGCACCGCATTGAAAACACTAAAGATTGAGGTTCCAGCTAAACTGAAGGATGTAATCACCACCCAATCTTGAAGAGGAGGTGATTTACATGGGGCATATCGTGGGTGATATATAGATAGCAGTCCTTCATCAACCGCTATTGTTGAACCAGTCCTGAGTCTAGGAAGGACCTGATGTGACAGCTTTTACGCCGAAGATTAGCAAATACTGAAGGTATTGAGACTGTCAAGATTGAATCCAAATTAAGAGTTGAAAACGACGTCTTGAAAATCCAACAAAGCTTTGTCGATGCTAGGTATTTTACTGTTGATGATGTAAGATTGCAGTTAGTCTAAAGTAGGATAGGCTTATAATTTAATTCAGGCAGTGGACACTGATATAAAGAAGTCTTTGCTATCTCTCTTTTGACAGGACATTGTGAGTGAACCGTGATACGCATCGGGCTGCGCGGAAACCGGGGTTACCGTATGCGGCTTTAGGGGATTTCAAAGTTCGGCCGTAAGCCCAGTATCTCAAAACTTTGAATAAACATACATTCTTGTGCTAAAAAAAAACCTTTCTTTTGAACCTATCAAGCAGTCATTCTCCCCTTTTTCAAGTCTTACGATCCACTTTGACGGTTATACCATCAAGAATTCCCTGAAAGTAATAAATCCTAAAGATGCGCCGGCATGATTCCGAGGATGACAATATGGTCAGAGACGATCCTGAATCTCTAAGAGCTCAGAAGTTAATCAAAAGGCTCCTCACGCCCTTCCTCGCAAAGACTGTTCCGCCAATCCCTTCAGAAGATGAAAGGAAACTTTTACCCATACACTCCAAGAATCCACTCAACATATTTTTTTACGCATGGCTCATTCCTATGCTCAACACTGGTTACAGACGTACTTTGACCCAACAAGACCTCTGGTTGCTGCCCGAGAAAGACGCTGTTGAATACAACCATAAAATTCTGAGGGAAAATGTGGATTTACTTCTGTCTTCGCACTCAAGGGGAGTGTGGGGCAAATACACCTTGATCAGAGCCATTTTTGACACTTATAAAATAGAAATGACTCTAGCTGTTATGGTCCTGGTTGTCGGAAGGGCTTCAATGGCATTGACCCCATACTTGTCCCGTTATTTACTCCAGGCTATCCAGAAAAAAGCTGCATTACCAGATACTCCATTAAATGCAGGAGTGGGCTATGCGATTGGCCTTACGTTGATGATGATCTTCAATGGTATTCTCAAGAATTACTCGTTCTTCGTTGCAAGACTCGTTGGTGCAAAAGTCAAGTCTTCTTTGAACAAGATGATCTTGCTGAAGACTATGGTCGCTTCGAATGAGACAAAGTACAGATTTCCTAACGGAAAGGTTGTTTCTATGATGAATGCAGATTTGGAGAGAATGGACAGAGCAATTGCATATGTTCCCCAATTACTGGCCATCCCTGTGCCATTAGTTATTGGAATTGCCATTCTGGTTCATAACATTGGAGTGTCTGCCCTAACTGGTGTTGCGGTGATTGTACTGATGATCTTCGGAATGGGAGCACCTGCTCCTTTGATGATGATCTACAGACAGAGGTCGAACTTTCAAGGAGATATGCGGATTAGTCTGACCAGAGAGGTGCTTCTTCACATGAAGATGGTGAAGTTTTACTCCTGGGAAAATGCTTACCAGAACATCATTTCCGATATGAGATCCAAGGAGGTCAAACTTGTGTTGAAGATTCAGATTGTCATGGCTGGAATCTTCACTATGGCCATTGCATCACCTAGTCTAGTCTCAATGGTGAGTTTTATTGTTCTTGATAAACTTGGAGATGGTAATCCAGCCACAATTTTCTCCTCATTGGCCCTATTCAGCATGTTGTCCAATGCAGTGAATATGTTCCCAATCTGTATGATGCATTTGGTCAGTTGTCTAACTGCTCTAAAGAGATTGACTCAGTATTTTGAGGCAAGTGAGATCGATGCCAATACTAGGGAGAAATTCTTTGATCATGAACTGATCAAGGACGATGAGGAAGTCGCTGTCAAGATTATCAACGGATCTTTCGAATGGGATGTCTTCAGAGAGATTGATGAAGAGCAAGATACATCTGAATCAGAAGACTGTCAAAAAGGGTCGAGCTCTAATTCAATGGATGAGTCTATTCTCAAGAAGAAAAACCCAGAGGATCCAAATAGGCCACTCAGCCACACAACCTTGAAGATCCTTGATTCTGTTAATCTTGAGATTCGAAAGGGTGAATTTGTTGTCATTACAGGATCAATTGGTTCTGGTAAATCCACACTCCTCCAATCGATCTTTGGAAACACACAGAAGACATCTGGTGCAGTTTCTGTCAATGGCTCCATGTCATTCACTGCAGAAGCTTGGGTCCAAAATGCCACAGTCAGAGAGAATATCACTTTTGGAGAGCCATATGACTCAGCTAAATTTCAACAAGTGATATCTGCCTGTTGTCTTATAGAAGATCTCAACAGCTTCACTGCTGGTGACATGACTGAGATTGGTGAACGTGGTGTGACATTATCGGGTGGACAGAAGGCAAGATTGAACCTCGCAAGAGCAGTTTATGCAGACAAAGATATTTTGCTTCTTGATGACATTTTGAGTGCAGTGGACCCCAAAGTAGGGAAGAGAATTGTTGATGGATGTCTGTTAACTCTCCTAAATAGTAAAACCAGACTGTTGGCGACTCATCAGCTTAGCTTGATCCTCAAAGCTGACAAGATTGTGTTCATCAATACCAATCGTGAAGTTCTGTTTGGCACAGAAGAGGAGATAACCTCAAGGGATACAGAATTTGTCGAGCTAATGAGACACATCAAGTCTGTAGAAGGAGAGGAGGGGGCAGGAGAGGAGAGCAACTCGAAAGATGACAAAACAGAGGCCATACAGAAGAGTGAGTATGAGACACCCTTTGCAGAAAAAGATGGCCAGATTATTGGAGATGAAGAAAGAGCGATCAATGCAATCCCAGTGCACATCTACAAGAAATACATCAATGCAGGAAGTGGTATCTTTGGTGTCTTCACGGTGCCACTTCTGAGCACCCTCATTGTTCTCGCTGTGTTCATGTCCCTGTTCACAAACGTGTGGCTTTCATTCTGGGTTGAAATGAAGTGGGATTCTCTTACTCAGGGAACATACATTGGCCTCTTCATCCTCTGGACTTTCCTCGCTGTTATCTTTGTGTGTCTTGAGTTTTCTCTCTTTGGCTACACCATCATTAATGCATCCAAGTTCCTGAACATCAAAGCTATGCAGGAGTTGATCCACACTCCCATGTCTTTTATTGAAACAACGCCTTTGGGAAGAATCCTGAACAGACTCTCTCGTGACACGACAGTTCTGGATAACGAGATTGCTTTTCCTATGCAGATGTCTGTCCATTATTCAGCCACTGCCATTGGGATCCTTATTCTCGCAGTGATATATATTCCTTACTTTGCCATCTTCATCCCTTTCATCCTTGTGGTTTTTGTGTGCATTACAAGTTACTATCAGGCATCAGCACGTGAAGTCAAACGACTAGAGGCCATCAACCGATCATTTATCCTCAACAACTCCAACGAGACACTCAATGGTCTAGATACAATTAAGGCCTTCAATCAAGAGCAGAGATTTCTTCACAAGAATACCAAGTTTACTGACAAGATGAATGAAGTTTACTTTGTTGTCATTACAAACCAGAGATGGGTTTCTGTCAACCTCGACACTTTAGCAGCCTTAATTGTGTTTATCGTTATAATGCTGACTGTCTGCGGTGTGTTTGAACTGTCACCCTCCTCAGCTGGTCTTTTAGTCTCGTATATGATCGACTTTTCAATGCTGCTGAGTACAATCATGGTGTCCTATGGCGAGTTGGAGAACTGTATGAACTCAGTGGAGAGATTGTGTCATTACGCTTATCAACTTCCACAGGAACCACCATATCGCAATCCTGAGACCAGACCATCATCTGAATGGCCTAATGAAGGTTCTCTAGAGTTCAAGGATGTATCCTTGAGATACAGAGAGGGTCTTCCTCTGGTTTTTAACAGATTATCCTTCAAGGTAGCTGGTGGGAACAAGATTGGTATTTGCGGAAGAACAGGAGCTGGTAAATCTTCATTAATGACTGCTCTGTACAGAATTGTGGAGTTAGAAAGTGGTTTAATAGAGATTGATGGAGTTGATATTTCCAAACTTGGCCTGTTCGACTTGAGATCTAAAATCTCCATTATCCCACAAGATCTTGTATTGTTCAAGGGTACAATCAGAAAGAATCTGGATCCATTTGATGAGAGCGATGATGCAATGTTATGGGATGCGTTGAGAAGAAGTGGAGTATTCAGTCGCACTGACTATGAGACTGTGAAGTCACAAGATCCCAACTCTGAAGAAGGACTCAACAAGTTCCACTTAGAGGCCATAGTATCTGAGAATGGATCCAACTTCTCCCTTGGTGAGAAACAATTGATTGGACTCGCAAGGGCACTTGTTCGTGATACAAAGATACTCATAATGGACGAAGCCACGTCTTCAGTCGACTATGAGACAGATGCCTTGATTCAGAGCACTATTCAGAGTGAGTTCAGTCATTGCACTGTACTTTGCATTGCACACAGATTAAAAACAATTCTTCAAAATGATATGGTTATTGTTCTAGAGCATGGTGAAGTGAAGGAGAGTGGTGCGCCCTTGGAGCTATTTGACCAAGATGGTGTCTTTCAGGAGATGTGCAATGCTTCAGGGATCGCAAGAGAGGATATCTCGATTCAACGTTGAGCGTGCAGTTCATTAAGGAAACAAGAGCTGCAGTCTGTCGCTCACGACTCACTTGTTAGAACTTAGGCTTTAGAAACTATCGACTTAGTACTTAATATTACGCAAACAAATTGTTCTGAAATTGAAATCTTGGGGGTACGCAGTAGTTCATGAATTAACTTCCGAGAGTAAACAATCTCGGACAACTCATCAAGTGTTTTGTCCACCTCTTTCACGCCGGAATTATTGCAATTCGCTGAAAAGAACTTGATGAATCATGATACTACCTATAGTTATCGATCAACAAGAATTTCTTGTATTATTGAGTCTTGACTCTTCGTGTCTTGCTCTCCACTACATTCGTTTTCTTTTTTTTTTACGAAAGCAGAAACAGTTTGAACTGCTCAAAAAACGTATCCTGACATACAACAGAATTCTTTTTTTTTTTTTTTCCTCGGCATCCTGTTCCAAACTTTGAAACAGAGCAATTTGATGAAGATCACATTTCAACTTCACTATCAACAAAGAGCTTCACAATGTCCAAAAGACCACTCACAGAAGATGACCCTGACGTTGTCTCCGATGTGGTAAAGAAGATCAAGACAAATGTTGATTCATCAAGGCCCTCCACGGCTGACAACATCGCCTCGGCCACCACCCCAGACACTCCAAGTACCGTTGAGACTACTGCAGAGCAGCTTCTCGGTACCAAACTCACCAACAGCAGCAGCAGAAGCAGCAGTGAGAATCCAGCAGATATGCCATTGTCTGAAGTGCTGACTCTTGAACACGCCATCTCTAATCTCCAGGCTGTCATCAAGGTCATCACAACTTCCAATTTTGACGAGAAGAGGATGAAGAAGGTTCTTGCCAATGCTGAAGAGAACAACTTGCCTCCACAGGTTTTACTGGCACTGAACAGAAACAAACTGCCGTTATTTGCAAAGCTAAAGACATTGTATCAAGAAGGTAAACTGTCCCTGTTTGATCAAATTGAGAACTATGACGAAGCTAAGGACATTGAATTCCACGACAAGGAGATTGTTGCTGGATTTGGCCGGAGAGAGTTGAAAGATTCCAGCAAACAAAAACTATACGATGATTTAACTGCATCCAAGGAGCTACCACCAGCACCAGAGATCAAGAACCCAAGACTAAAGGCACAAGTCTTCGTCCATAAATCTTTAACAAACATCAAGGGTTGTGATACTTCTAAAGAATCTTTGAATTCCAACAATGAAAGGCTAGAGTTTGTTGGAGACTCCATCATCAACAACATCATGACCATGATTGTCGTGAATCAATACCCTCACGCAAATGAAGGTGACCTGTCCCAACTGAGAACAAGACTGATCAACAATAACACACTCTTGAAGTGGTCACAAGCATATGGATTTGACAAAAAATTGCAGTATTTGGATGATGAGTACTTGCTCCGCGGTAACCAGAAGATCTTTGCCGATGTGTTTGAAGCCTACGTCGGAGCATTGATCATGGATGACTCCAACAACTATGTTGCAGTATATGACTGGCTCAAGAGATTGGCGATGCCAGTTTTACTAGATGTCAATGATCATGTCTCTAAAAGAATCAACACCAGAGAAACAGACCAGTTGAATCACAATGCTAAGGTTGAATTGTATTCACTCATTGGATTTGCGAGATTAGGTCTGAAATACCATACTGTTGATCAGAAATTCGAGAAGGACTTCACCCAGTTCACAGTTGAAGTACGCGTTGCCTCTGGTGAGGCTCTGGGCCTTGGTATTGGTAAGAATGTGAAGGAGGCTGGTTTGCGTGCTGCGATGAATGTCTTGGAGAAGAAAGATATCATTGAGAAGTACAGTCGCATGAGAGCTTCAATTCCTAGAGAGGACTCGACCAAGCCTAGTGAAGCCGATAGCAGGGATAAAGAGGAGCACTTGCAACTCAAGAAGGAGAAGAAGATTGAAAACAAGGCCAGAATGGCACAGGACTATGACAATAGAGGGAACAGAAACAATCATACCAATGATCGTTTCCAGAGGGGATACGGTAATGGTAACAGTGGGATTTTCAGAAACAATACTGATTATAGAGGAAGTTGGAACAGAGATTCTAGAGAGCATAATAATGAGAGCGACTACAGAGGGAATGATAGAGACGAGGGGAGAAACCAACTCGCCAGTGGAAATCAATCCACTGAGTTTAAAGCACTTCCATCACGTCCTACTGGTGCCAGTAGAGGTAGAGGGAATTCTTCATTCCGTGGTGAACCAAGAAGGTACAACGAGCGCTTCTAATGAATACATGAATATTGCATTGTATAGCATTGTCTTTGTGGTAGAGCAGTTACCTCATCGAGAAATACTATCTCAAAGGGACTGGAGACCATTCATTGCCTTGCAATGTTCCTATTCCAGATCAGAGATTTCTACAGAAGAAAAAGTTGAGTACGACAATGGATTACTGAAGTCTGATTGCTTAAATGAATCAATACATGGCAGTTTCTAAGCTTAGCTCTGCGTAGAATAAAGTCGGTGACTCCTAGTGGCACCAAATAGTAGGCAATCATTGATATCAGCCGTGAAGCTACAATGGGCTACTCCTTCCTGAAAGGCATACAGTCGCTTGATGTGTGCATTGACTTGTTTCCTAAATCATGTAAATTCTTTGATACTTAGAAACTAGAAACTCTGATTCTCAGAATGCTTTCCTCCTCACTCAGTGACTACTTCATTGTTGCATACTAACCAGTGAGCCGAAAGGAAATTGTGAAAGCCAATTGTTTGATCAGGGGACCTTTTCTTGAAAGGTATGACAAGAGACATCCAGGTCAGTTACTGCATCTGCGAAGATTCTGAATTTCAACTTCTCTAGTAATTGTTTTAAATGATAAATCCACAATGCATTGCACTAACAGTTAACTGCTAAAGTCAAACAGAAGCCATGCCTTTAAACGTTCACTCTTGATATACTTTTTCACTATTTGGAGAAAGTCGTGGTGCTGCCCTGATAACTATTAACCAACGTGGACGTCTAGAATCAAGATCAATCATCAGCCTTGGCCCTTGGGCCTTCGACTCTCGAGGGCATAATTATTGATTATTAATTATTAATTATTAATTTTACATTCTCAACTTTGAAATTATTCATACATGCAGAGTATCAAATTCCACCTTGTCACCCATATCTCCCTTACTTCATTATCCCTCATTCCCCACAACATTTTTCACCGTTAGAAGCCCTGTAAATTCACGGGTAGCCACACCCGATCTCATTTGATGTGTTGTTGACTCACACCAAGAAAAGAAAAAAAGAAAAATGACACCAGCGCTCAAGAGTTCTGATATTCTCAGATCTTACTCACTAACAATAACTCGATCGTAAAGAGCTTCCTTCGAATGTCTAACTTGATCAACGGAAACCCACTCGCCAACATCAACCTCGAAGCTCCCACAGCAGCTGCCTCCTCGCTTTTTAAGAGAAAGGACTCCTCTACTCAAAGAACCATCGAACTCGAGGCACTGGAACTCCCACAGGGCTCCACCACTACTCTTGATATCGATGCACACCAATCCCGGCCCCAGGTAACACGTCTTGCCTCAGAGCAAGAGCTCTTGTTCAACCCAGACCACGGTGTCGAGTTCCCTGAAGGTGGACTCAAGGCGTACTCTGTCGTCTTTGGTTCATTCATGGGGTTGATTCCAGCTTTTGGTCTAGTGAATTCCGTTGGTGCCATTGAATCCTACATTTCAGAGAACCAGTTGGCTCAGGTTTCTACATCTACGATCTCGTGGATTTTCACAATTAACACTTTCGTCACTTTCTCATCGATGATTTTCAGTGGTGCCCTGTTTGACAGAAATGGGAGCTTTGGTCCGTTGTTGACTGGCTCAGTGCTGTTCTGTGGTGGTCTGGTTGCAACTGCTAACGCCAATAACACCTGGCAGTTCCTGATTACTTTGGGTATTGTTGGTCTAGGAAACGGGATCTGTATCGCTCCATTGTGTGGTGTTGTAAGCCATTACTTCAACAAGAAGAGAGCCACCGCGATTTCCATGGCGACAGCTGGTGGGTCTATTGGTGGTATTTTTCTTCCATTGATGTTAAGAGGACTGTATTCCAGTGTTGGATTCGTCTGGGCGTTGAGAATTGTTGCTGCTTTCAGTGCATTTTGTATGGGTTGTGCTATACTAACTGCCAAAGAACGCTTCAAAGGTGATAACAAGAAGATAACTACTGTCAAAGAATTCTTTGAGATTTATGTGCTTGATCTCTTTGACTACAAGGCTCTATTGGAACCTCGTTTCCTGTTCTGCTCGGTTGGTGTGGCTTTCTCTGAATGTGCTCTGATTGTCGCATCCATCTACTATCCATCATACGTCATTAAGAGAGGGTACGGACAACACACTGCATACCTGATGATTACAGTTATAAACACGACGGGTATCCCTGGCCGTTATATTCCTGGACTGCTTGCTGACAAGTACATTGGTCGTTTCAACATTGCGATCTGCACAGTGCTCTTATGTACAGTATTCATCTTTGCGCTGTGGTTGCCATTTGGATCACACTTAAATGTGCTATATGCTTTCTCTGCTATTTATGGATTCTTCTCTGGATCCATTTTGACATTGCCACCAGTGCTCTGTGGACAGATTTCAAGAACTGAACAGTTTGGGAAGAGATACAGCACAATGTACATGTTTGTGTCTGTCTTGTCGCTTGCTGTTGTCCCTGTTGGTGGTGCCATTATTGGAGATTCCAGTGTTGCTAAATATAACAATTTCATTGTGTACGTGGGCATGTTGATGACTACTGGTGCTGTGCTCTACATTGCTTGCAGATATTGCACTGTGGGAATTAAGTTGTGCAAGTATTGATTGGAACAAGCATACTGTTAGAATGGGAATCTAAACTCAAGTTGTACCCTTCTTCGATTCAATCATTATGATCAATACATGGCATCTGAACTGATAGAGTTTTGTGATATAGTTTGGCCATTCAATAAGCATTTTTGAGAGTAAAGATCAACATGAGTTGGTAAAATTTATCCTGGATGGCTCAACACTAGCTTCCTCCTGTGTCATTAAAGTTTTCTCCCCAGAAGAAGAGTAAAAAACAACATTAGTCACAAATATCAAACAATATCAAACAATCTGTATTGACAAAATGTAGTTTCTTGTGCCCTCAGCTCAGGCTGTGCAAGGCTCACCCGAATACCTCTGTGTGTGCACGTGGTTGGATCATACAATTTATAAGGCTGTAGAGCTGAAAGTCCCAGCTTAAATGGACCTTTCTCAACGATCCGCAGATATCCACAAGCTCAGACTTTCAGACACCCTGCTTGGAAGTCTAGCCGTGATCAGTAGACAAACAGTACCATTAAAGTGAGAAAAAAGAAAATCGAACGAGAACACAAATATATCGGCCCTAGATCCTTCTAACTCAAAGTCGAAGCATTCTGTTCAAGATGGTGTAATGGCAAGCTGAATTGCTGTGCTCTACGGCCTTGAGCACATATAAATAAAACATGAACCGGGAGGAGACTTGAGAGTGTCACCTGACATGCAATGCACACTACAAAATGTGTATGATGAATATGAGTTAACCACCTAAGGTCATGCATGAGATTCCCCCATTATGAATTGAACTCCACACAAGCCCATTCTAGAATCTATGTTGATGAACATGGTATCCCCCATACTTTGACCAGCAAAATTACATGATAGCTATACAAGTTACGAGATAGTCGAGCCTCGAGACTCATCACGTTCAAGAACTTTTTTAGAAGTTAGGAAACACTTATTAAAGAATTTTATCAGGTTAGGCCAATTGACGACATAATCATACTAATCTCGTAATTGAAATTTGACATGTTGTTATAGATTACATCTTCCTAATCCAGGAGTTGTCCTGATATTGTCTTAGAACATGATACTATTTTGTCCCGTTATGACAACTCCAAACCACATATGACACAACAACACAGTACTACTATTCACTATATAAGAAGCCATGGATCTCTTAAAGGGCTTGCTCGATACACATATTATAAGCTTGCAAGTTGCGGCTTGAGAAACAGGCATCAGTTCACTAGCACTCTTCCTAAATCAGCCATTACGCTACACAGCATAGCATATATTTAATTATCTTTTTTTTCCTTTATACACACTGAATATCAAGAATTGTACACAAATGAGAATGACAGATCATTAGATAGCTCGATCTACAATAATCTATTCAAGTATCACTGTTCAGTATACTATCTGTTTGTGTCGACCAAAGCAAATCTCTTCATTATGTACAACATGCATCTATGAATTCACCTCCACCTCACGCTCCACTCTTTCAACCACACCACTTCCCTCCAGCAACTTCACCAACTTCTCATTAGCAACAAACCCCAACACTTTACCTCCTTGGTAATTAGCCACATTATAAACATCCCCGCCTTTAACACGCGTCAGTCTCTCTATCTGGAGATAGCCAATGGGGATGTTAGACGAGTGGATCTGCTGAACGCCATTCTTCGTCAACGTATTAGGTGCACAGAACAACATGATGCTATCCATCGAATTCGTATGAGTGAACTCAGCATGGAAAATCCCTGGCAATTCCCTGATCTCCTTCGCTGTGATCTTCGTAGAGTAGTTCTTGCACTGGACTAACACATTCAAGCTGTGATCTCTAGACGCAGGCAGTTCCCATGTGCCAGAGAGATCTATCCCGTTATCATTTGTCCCTCCGACATGTGTGAGTTTGATTCCATGGAGAAGTGCAGTAAGTGAAGCGAGTGATGTCAGTTCGTATGATGTTCCGTTGAAGACGGTGCTATTCGTCTTGAGCTGCTTGAGACGCGCGTATTGGAAGTACTGTATTGTGGATAGGAACGGGTGTGTCCGAAGGCCGCGTGTGACTGTCCTCACTATGGGCAGAAGCATTGTGCTGATGGTCCTGTTTGTGTCGAGCAGACCAATGACGCGTTTCGGAAGAGGCACGCGTAGAAATCTGAAACAAGAAAAAAAACATCAACAAACGACTTTACACCTGACAACGACGACATAAAGACCATGGCTGAACCACTCCAAACGCCGAACAAGAAGTCCGACAGAGAAGAGACAGCACAAGAGAAATCCAGCAGCAGTGCAAGCAGCAGCAGCAATGATATCGTCACCATCTTTGACGTTGCGACAGAGATTGAAGTACTCCTGGGTCAGCTGGAAGAGAAGGTGGATGAGAACGACCAGCTCATGGCTAGCAAAGTGGATCGGATCAATAAGAAACTGGATAAGTTGGAGAAGCAGGTGAAGGAGGGGAAATGAGATTGTTGACTGATGTTCTAATGGCTTTATGACCGTGCAAATTGATGACGATGATCCGTAGTTGAAATTCATGGTCTCCTCTATATGAGTTGGGTAACACTACTGGGCTATTGATAAAAGTGAAGGGCACTTTTATGCATGCCCCACATTGTACATGTGTTACTTTCACTGCAAATGTCCATCAACGAAAGGCAATCATCTCCTGTGGAGAATCTCGCATCTGGTGAGCAGCTTGAGATTATGAGATATGTCCAGATTATATGGCTAAGTGGACTATGATGCTCACTGCTCAGTCTAGCATCTTCAGGCTCAGGGACCATCGTCAGATATCAATTGGGTGAGCTTTTCCGACATACATTGTTGACTTCATACAAAAGACCAAATGCGTCCATTAGACTTGTTTGACAAAGACGGAATGGACAATAATATTCATTTCAAAGGCTAAAGCTAAGAAAGAAGGATATTGGAATTCACCAACTTTTGTGGAACACAGAAAACATTTATCTAAGAGAATCATGAGTAAAATAGGATAACACCATCTCTTTCTGTAATAATTGGGTTCACTTTTTCTTGTTACCCGGCTGCGAGGAACTTTTTTCTTCTACTCTTAACTAACCACCAACAAGCACACCTGTATTAAATCACCTTAAATCTGGGCAAGGGCGCACTCCAATGCCGCCAAAAAAGTCCAGAAACCAACTCCGAAGAGAAAAGTTGAAGGCTCAGAAGCAACAACAACAACAGACTGCTCAACCAGATGAACATATCAAGAGGACTGTCTCTCCCCCAAAATCACAGTTGCCCAAGAGTGAACTAACGATAGACCTTCAAGATCCAGCTATAGAACAATTCCAGCATGTCTTTCAACGATTCCAAGTACCAACAGATTCTGCTCTATCTACCTCTTTAACTATTGCGCCAAGAACCGAGATGATTGAAGACGAACAGCCCTCTGAATCGACACCGCTGCCACCACCAACAGCAACAACAACAAAACCCAAGAAACGCCAGCACAAGATCCCATTAACGACCCTCAAATCCCTCTCACCACACCCAGAACTCGTGACATGGCAAGATGCAGATGCCCGTGATCCAATCCTCCTAATCACACTCAAATCAACAAAAAATGCCATCCCTATCCCGCCAAACTGGTCCTCTAAGTCAGCATACCTAGCAAGCGCATCGCATCGCAAAACCACATTCACACTCCCAGAAGCGATTGCAGCCACAGGAATAGCTGAAATGCGTGATCCTTTAGCAGAGGAGGATAAGTCTCTGAAGGAGAAGCAGCGTGCTAAAGTGAGACCCAAAATGGGTGCATTGGACTTGGATTATCAGAGACTTTACGATGCCTTCTTTAAAAACCAGAAGAGGCCCAAATTGCTTGCATTGGGTGAGCTTTACAGTGAGGACAAGGCACGTGAGGATGGTGTGCTGTCGGATGTGGTTGGGTCATTGAGACCGGGAGTTGTGTCCCAGGAATTGAGGGAGGCGTTGGGTGTCGTTGATGGTGGTGTTTTGCCCTGGGTTCCGAAGATGAAGGAGATTGGGTTACCGCCTGCTTATCCTGATTTGCTTGTTCCTGGTTTAAACGCTCCATTGGACAGTGTAAAGGATGTTGTGTTGGGGAGGGATGAGGATTTGGGGATACAAAGAGAGATGTTTGGGAAGTTGGTTGATGGAGAGGAGAGTGAGGTGGAAGAGGAGAGTGAGGTGGAAGAGGAGGAAGATAAGGATGAGGTGAATGAGGCAGGAGAAGAGGAAGAGCCAGTTGTTGTCACTGAAGCTGAACTACTGGAGTCCATTACTTCTGGTTTGAAACCACAGCCAGTCACACAGACTAAGATCGATGATAACTCCGATGAGGATATCCCACTTCCATCTGCATTTCCCGTCACTAACACATCAGATCAACCAATGGAGCCTAAACAGCTGTACCAGATCATCAAGGAGAAGCTTGTCAGTGATGACGGATCCTTCTTGGGGGCTACAGGTAAGAGTTATGATTTAGGAAATAAAAGGCCCTCTTCTGATATCGATCAAGGCGAAGCAAAGAAGAAAGCCAAGGTTGATGAGGGTGAGGAAGACGAAGATGAGGAGGAGAAGTTTAAGTTTTAACTGTCACTCGCTTTAAAGGAATATAGGGCCAGATACTCTTAGTTTGCTCTTTTCCTGATAAACTATCAGGTGGTTGTTGTCCAATGTACCAATATGAGTCATATCAAGGGGGAACTTTCCAACATTTTTGGGTCGTTAATTATTTGACTTCAGAAAATTAGAATCATGATCAACCTCATTCTATTAAAGTGATGATAAATGTGACTTGAGTATGAAACTACTGTGTAACAACAACTCCCTTGGCTGTTATACTAATTCAATTGTCACCTTAATTTGTAACAAGTTGTATTAGCAGATTCCAGACAACTAGTATACCACGACGTTCACCGGTTACTTGATCAGAGCTGTAACCCACGTGGACGTGTAATATAAATATATATATAATTATATGCAATTGCTTTTTGCCAAATGGTCACACTTTAACTTTATTAATATTCTGAATTTGTGGGTCACCAGTTCTGAAGAGAAAAAAAAAAACCACAATATCCACATGTTAATGACCAGCAAAACTCACTGATGAGTTCGTGAGTCGTGATTTGTACTGTATTAAAACTGTGCAAAAAAGCCTCTAATGCGCCTGTTTATAGGTTCCAGTTCTTGTGCTATTCCTGTAAGCATAGCTGCGAAAGAGTGTGGAGTGTGGAGTGTTGCTTACGTAATGATTTTATTTCCGATTGCCGAATCTATTGTATTAATAGCTACTCAACTCTTCCTCGACTTCGCTACCCAAATCCACCAGACAAAACGCCATGTCGCCACCAGACACCACGCCCAAGTCCACACAACAGCATCTTAACGACATCACCCCCAGCTCAACTACAAGCACAACGGCTACAACCACTTATCTCATCCCAGACACGCAAGTGCTCAATGAGTTGATTCCCATTAACAACACCCACCACTACGACTACGAAATCATTCCTATCCGGGGCTTTGAGATCTACATCGTCGAGCAGTGGGCTACTGAGCGTCGTTACAGTACCGTCATTACTTCGTACACTGGTGATTCTGAGCATGAGATCAGGGCGGCAAAACTTGTCCTGCCCAAGGATCAACGACAATGGAGCGATGTCCTGAGGAGCTTCTTTACTGAAATTGAGAGCTACGGTGGTAAGCCCAAGAAGACAGAACAAGGAACACTGTATATCACCAACCTTGCCAAATTCCCATCTAATTATAACCTCCTGCCCGTGATTGGAGGGTGTGTTGCTGACATATGGAACTCGTTCAAAGTCAATCTAAACCTGAGAAAGCTCAACTGTGGTGGTCGTTCTGCGTTGCTAATGTGTTCTCCTTCTGATGTCGCCGAGGATAAGTTTCGTCTGATTTATAAGACTCATCCAAATGTCGACATTATGTACTCTGTTGTCGAGTTGGTGATGTTGGTTCAGATTTGTCTTGTTGATTTCAACCTCCTGGATCCACTTTTAGTTGATGGGCTATTTTGCAAACAGACTGAAAGAAGTATTTCTGAGTGGTGGAACATGTATGGAACAAAGTATCTTGGTGCAAGCTCTCCAAAAGATGGAACAATGAGTCCCACCACGGTGGCTGCCATTTTGGGATTTCTACTAAGTTGTACTTTCAGACTGGACAATGTTGGCTCAGATTTTCCCAAGGAGCCATTCAACTACTCTGCATTCCTTGCTGCTGTGGGTAAGTTTCAGAAACAGTACAGCTTACACAGAACATGGCACCTAGATCCACAAACTGTGGATAAACTCTTCAAAGTTACTGCTAAATCTAGTAAAGCTGATTCTGCACTTAAGAAAGTTGTCAAGTATACAGTTCATGATCTTCCAAGAAGGACAAATTCTCTTCAATGTGCCCAAGAGGTGCTCAGTACTGATTTGGACAAAGTGATCAAGTACTTCAGCTGCAGTGCCAGATTACAATACCTATGGTTTGCCAAGGGTAAGATCAAGAATATTGAAAGATTCAACTACTATCCTGATTATGACCCAGAACGTTTTTCCACATCCACATTCCGTTCAGGGGTCGGTATGATCAAGAAACTACCAAAGAGACTACAAGATGACAACTCAATGAGGAAGAAGGACAGACTGAACGCCAATACAGCCACACTAACAGACACGGACACAGAGCACTCAGAAGCAGATGATGAACCACATGAGTGTTCCCAGATTGACGAAGCCCTTGACCCCTGCAATGATAACCCAGAAGAATGCATTGACTTTCTCCAATGCCGTTTTGGCTATGATCAGGTTTTCCAGCAGCTTGGCAGACGTTTATCATTCCCATACATCAACTCTGAAGTCGGCCGTGATCAACTCGACTATGAAAACCACACCATCAAACTCGAATCACCGATTCATCACTCTCTTGTTTGCAAGCGGAGTAAGAGTTTTTCCTTCATCGAGCCCACGATGCTGAAATGGGATCTCACAACTCCGTCACCAGTCTATCTTGCGCAACAGATAAAGAGCATGGAGAAGCAGGTACATGAATCGGGAAAATTGAAACACGTCACTGCGTTCAAATCCTACAGGACAAAGATCCATCAAAAGTGCCAACAAGTGCAACGCCTGACACACCAAACAACGCCATTTCTTCATCGTTTTGATTTACAAAAACAGGAAGATGAACGCCTCAGAGCCAAAATAAAGGATATCAAGTCAATTGGTGCCAGACTGGAGTATGAAATTCATGTCTTACAAAACAAGGTCCGTGACGCGGAAGAGTCAGTTGATATGTTTGTGAGAAAGGTTGGGGCCCTGGAGACATCAGTAAATGAACAACTTTTGCATAAAGGTGAAGATGGTGTTGGTGGAGCAGGACTTTGGTGTACAAGACTGTGGAACAATGAGAGGTTTCAGAAGTATTTTGGAGCATTGGAGGGACTGTCAGTGGTGAATATTTTTAGATCATACCAAGTTAGTGGCGATAGGAAGACAAATTAATGACAATAATGACTTTATTTGATATAACAGGGGATTGTAGCTGTTTAACCAAAAACAAAAGGACCACATACTTTGTTTGATTCAGCAAATTGGGTCTATGACCTATTGAGTTACATCTGGTGATCTTAGACTTCGACGCATCTGGGACAAACACTAGAATTCACGTTTCGAGGTTCAGTTTGTTTGTGTTCCAATTGGGAACATTGGTAGTTAAATCGAATAAATCGAAGACTCGCTCGCATGTTCTTTGAAGGTCAATCTCTTCTAGAGAATAACACATTTTAAACGTGAAGACACTGGTGGTTCTAATAAACATCACTTATGTATACTTTCATGTTCTCTGTTCTGCGATATCCTCGTCAATAGTGTCTCTTAGGTCTTCAAGTATCCTCTTCATGGCCTCAATTCTCTGTTCACTCAGCTTAACACCCTTTGTGAGTTTCGCCTTGCTCTGCTTCAGCAATTGAAGATGCTTCGCAGCCTCCACCTCCAGATCGTCAATCCTCGAACTGTTGAAGTTGAATTTGATCCAATCTGTCAGTGAGTTGAAGATCTGTTGGTTGTCACTTAGAACACGATCCCATTTGTGGCCAATGTATTCCTCCCTCTGTATGTCCATCAACAACTGGAGGTTCTCGTTTTTGATTTTTTCAATGCTGGACTCTTCATTAGAGGTTTTATAATCTTGCTTGTCGTCCACTGTGGTGTTGCTGTCGTCCTTTTTGGACTCAGACTTGTCTTCAACCTCAATTCCAGCCAGGTATCCAATTTTCTTCAACAGTTCAGTTATTTTGTCGACGTTGTGATGAGATTGTTGAAGCTCATTGTACAAATCATTGCTTAAACTTGTGACTGGCTGAAGATGCTCGCTTTTGAATGACATTCGGGATTCTAGTGCAGGATGCAAGAGGAAGAAGAGGGCTCCTGTTTCTTTTTCCATATAATTGTTACATCAAAACATCCATACACCAATTCGGAAACCGAAAGCCGCATTTTGTGACATGTAACGAAAAGTGTCACATTCCTTGAAGCTTGCAGCTGTATACTAAAGTCAATAGCACAGCCATTTCAGATACGATCATGATCATATTATTTTAAAATCTATAATTGAGCCTTGAGAAAGGTTGATAGATCCTCAATCAGAATTTGCACAACTTCCAACCCACACAATACCATCTGGATACCACATAGAAACTACTCCCTGCAGCCATCAACATTCCCACGTAGACGATAAAGTGATTGTATTTGTCTAAACTTCCCCCGTCTATAATTGCACCACCAACAGGGACAACAGCTAGGGACATAAAGGACACAAACATGTACATTGTACTGTATCTCTTTCCAAACTCTTCTGTCCTTGAGATCTGACCACAGAGCACCGGTGGCAATGTCAAAATGGATCCAGAGAAGAATCCATAAACGGCGGAGTAAGCGTAAAGCAACTTCAAATTATATCCAAAAGGTAACCACAGTGTAAGGACAAAAATAAGGCAAAATACTAATGTGATGATGGCAGTGTTGAAGCGTCCAAGATGCTGGTCTGCTAAGTAACCAGGGACATAACGACCCAAAATGCCTGTGGTGTTGATTATTGTGATGAGTAGATAGGCTGTATGGTCACTGAAACCTCTCTTTATCACATATGATGGGTAGTAGATAGAGGCAACAATTAATGCGTTCTCTGCAAATGCAACACCCAGGCCACATGTCACAAACTTTGGTTCAGTCAATGCCTTGTAGTCAAATAGATCAAACACATAAACATCAAGAAAATCTCTAACTGTCTTTATCTTTCTTTGGTCTCCTTTGAAACGTTCCTTTGCTGTGAGAATAGCACAACCAAGACAAAACATATTGAAGAAGGCCAAGATCCTAATGGCCCACACAAATCCAACTGAAGGGTACAATCCTCTCAGCATTAAAGGCACCACAATACCACCCACTGACCCACCAGTGGTCGCAAAGCTCAGTGCAACCGCTCTCTTTTTGTTAAAGTAGTGACTCACAACACTGCAAAGAGGAGAGATACAGACACCATTCCCTAGCCCAACAATACCCAAAGTCAGCAAGAACTGCCACATATTCCTTGCGTTAGCTGTTGCAAACAGTCCCCCGCAAAACAAAATGGACCCAGCCATTAGTGTCCCGAAGCTTCCGTTCCTGTCAAACAGAGCACCACTAAAGATCATTGAAGCAGCAGTAATGAAGAAATTGATTGTAAAAATCCACGAAATGGCAGAAGTGGAGACAGTAGCTAGTTGATTCACAGAAATGTAAGACTCAATAGCACCCACTGAGTTGATCAGTCCAAAAGTCGGTATCAACCCCATGAAAGCTCCAAAGACGACAGTGTACGCTTTCAATCCACCCTCTGGGAACTCCATACTCCCATCTGGGTTAAATGTGAGATTGTCTTCTGATCTACTAGCAGTAGTCTCTCGGGATCGATGTGGTTCAATGATGGGGGCTCCATTGGGTTCCAACTCGATCACTTGTTCTTTGATCCCGTCCTTACGTTTGAAAAGGGTAGCTGCCTCTGCCACAGGGGCCTGTAAGTTGATGTTCTCCATTGCAGTGGTCTCTAGTATCTCAGGCATCCTAATTTCTTGTAATTAAGCATGTAGTAATTGTTGTTGTCAAAGGATTGGAAATTGACATAATATTTTTATGATATCAATATCTATAGTTCATAATAATATAATAGCTGCTGGTGATGTCTAGGGCAAAAAAAAATTTTTTTTTTGACTTATCTGGCTAGCTGGCGATAAGTCGTGCCGTGTGTGACGAACAACAATAATTTCCAGCTGCTGTACGCTGTGTGCTTTCCTGCAATATATAGTAAGTCGATAACTTTGATTTGCACAGAATTCTAACAGCTTCTGTCGAACAGGGAAAACGACATCCCTAAATGTTAAAGAGCCAACAGTGATGAGGGTTTAATGACAATGAATACTTATAATTGATAGATCTATGGGATCTAGTGAAATTCGGAACTAGGGTATAAATTAATATAGTATTTAGTTGTGACCGTTGACGTAACCAACAGCATTGACAGATGGAATTAATATGTGTGACAGTGGAGGAATATGGTACAGATCAAGACAGTTTGGAGTTCCGTTCAAATTACGCACTCGACAATTAATTAAGCTGATACGTGATATCGGCCTTTAGAAATTTCTGAAATCAGGCAAGTTCTGTCAGAACATGGGAACTGGTATATTTATATATATATATATATATATAGGTAGATATATATACTATAGATACGTTGCTATTGTCAAAAGCAACATATATCACTTTTTAAATATTCATGCACTTGCAGATAAATATAGCTGATTATTGAATGAAGATCTATGAATCCCCCCCCCCGGATACTCAATCGATGATCAGTGCTTGACGGCGCACACACGCATGTAATGTGACGGTGGTGATAATTGATAAATGAAACCACACAAGTAAACTGTAACACAGCCATGGGAAGCTCATGGTAGGGGTCAGTCGGCCTATGACAATGGAGTCACTAATGACATCCTCATGCATCGATAGATCGCTTCCAACCAAGCAGGAAAGAAAATAAAGAAAAAAAAAAAACAAGGATCTCTACAGGGGAGGCAATTGCACCAGCAGTTCGATTCTGACCAGGAGTACTTAATTTTATACTGCCGCGAACCCTCCACAAAGCACGAAAGTGATTTCAAATCATAACCAAAGACAAAACACAAATAAATCTTTACGAGGCACGCAAGATGAAGTTCAGTGGGTTTTTCTTGCTGTTATTCGCACTCCTTCATGCGCAGGCGCTTGCAACGCCCGAGCATACCAATAACTGGGCAGTCTTGGTCTCCACTTCGAGGTTTTGGTTCAATTATAGACACATGGCTAATGTCCTCTCGATGTACAGAACAGTGAAGAGATTGGGTATCCCGGATTCACAGATCATCTTGATGCTTAGTGACGATGTGGCGTGTAACCCAAGAAATTTGTTCCCAGGCTCAGTCTTCAACAATGCAAAGAGGGCCATTGACTTGTACGGCGACAGCATTGAGGTTGACTACAGAGGGTATGAAGTCACAGTGGAGAACTTTATCAGACTATTAACTGATCGCTGGGGCCCGGATCATCCAAGATCCAAGAGACTTCTGACTGATGAGAACTCGAACATCTTCATTTACATGACTGGCCATGGTGGTAATGAATTTTTGAAGTTCCAAGATGCGGAAGAGATCAGTTCTTGGGACATCGCTGACGCCTTTGAGCAAATGCATGAAAAGAAGCGGTACAAGGAGATTTTCTTCATGATTGACACATGCCAAGCAAACACCATGTATTCCAGATTCTACTCTCCAAACATCTTAGCTGTGGGATCCTCCAGATTGGACGAGTCATCTTACTCACATCACAGTGACGTGGAAATTGGTGTTGCAGTCATTGATAGATTCACATATTACAACTTGGACTTCTTGGAATCCAACATCTACAAGAACTCTACTAAGACTCTTCAGGATCTTTTTGATTCTTACAACTTTGAAGACATCCATTCACATGCCGGTATCAGAACTGATTTGTACCGCAGAGATCCTGGTGAAGTGCTGATTACAGAATTCTTTGGGAACGTCCAGAATGTTGTCTCTGACGGAATCGAGGATGATTTGTTATACCTTTTGAACCACAAGAAGGAGGAGACTCAAAATTCAGTGATTAAGCACGTTACAGAAGTGAACAATTCAATCTTGAATGCATTTGGATCCAACATTATTAAAGTCAAAGACTCCGAACAGAATGGGTCATTTTGGAGAAAGTATGGGGCAATTGCTCTTGTTCTTGGTGTTGGTAGTGTCTTCTTGTGGAAATGAATACCCTTTCAAGTATAATAGAAATGACGATTCGTCTCATGCGTGCCCTACGAGTTGGTTAGATAGAACTATAACATGGGTATTGTAGAACTATTCTAGCGATCATGTGCATGTTCACAACTGATCCATGGATCATCAAAAAAATCGAAGGGTCAAAAAAAAAAAAAAGAGAAACAATTTGTCAAACGGATGTTGCCAACACACAATCCACAAAGGGAAAACAGAAAAGGAAGGAAGAAACAAAGTGAATCAATATGACTTGGAAATCAGATAGATAAAAAAGAGAAACCAAAAATACAAAGTAGCAAAACCGGCCCACGCATTGCATATCAAGATCCCACTTGACCAACATCGGGCCCTTTCTGGATATTCATACCTCCAGATCTTGAGATTCCATCAGCTCCAAGACTCATATCAGTGAACGTGCCCACTCGAGAAGCAAACTTTTCATACATATGAGTACCTTGAAGATCTTCATCATCCAGATACTCTTCGTCACCAACAATTTCGAAATCATCCTCCGCGTACTCATCCACCAGATTGGATTTGTTGTCAGTGTACTGTAGCCAGTCACTCTTCTGATTAGGGAAAGACGTGGACATAAAGTCTGTTCTAGAGGCTGGAACACTGTAGCGTCTACCAAACTTTTGATGATGGTTGAATCCACGGGGTTGTCTCTGTTCGTGCACTTTATTGTAGTTGTTGTTGAAGGCACTCCATGTAGATTTGTCCCATTGGGATTGGAAGTTCTCTCTATGGTGAGGTGGAACATATGTCTTCTTCCCAGCGGTACTTGATGCATTTGAGTTATCAGAGTCACGACGATCACTGATCCCAGGAGCCTGTAACTGATCCTTGGTGATAATACGTTCATCAATTTGGATAGGGGCCATTAACGAAGCAACAGACGAAGAAACATCACTAAATTCTTCATCCAAGTTGAGGTGGTTCATCAAATGAGCTGTTTCACTCATCTGCACAGAATCATCTTTATTCGAAAGGCCAGACTCTTCCAAAACAAACATATCATCATCACCAGTACTGGCCGAACTTTCGTCCTCCTCATCTTCAAACACAGGTGCGTGGGATAACTGGGACGGTCTTGAGCCAGTGGAAACTCCGGTTTGGGCAGGGGATCTCAAGTTTGGAGGGATATACTTACCAGAACTAGCGGTATGATGTGAAAATGAATTGAAGGACCTTCTTGGACGATTCATCTTGCTCACTGGAGGCACCAGGTGACCAGCAGACTTCGGAGTGGTTGGTCTTTGATGAGGGGGATGGTAAACTCCAGCTTTATGTGCACTCGAATAGTTGTCCAGGTACTGGGATGCTTCTGAAGGAGGAGTGAAGTAATCCTTTCTGTTAAACAGTTCCTTTCTGAACTCCTTGAAGTGATTGGTAATGTGAGTGTTTGGAGTTTGGGTGGCAAAGATCTTCTCATTGTTAAACTTAGAGGAAGGCCCAATATCCATAGGTTTGGCAGAAGGGGCAATTTCATCCTTTATCAACTCTAGGTCGTCGTCAATGGTCAAACTTTGCACATTCAAGAGTTCCTCTTTCATCTTAGACAGATCTCTGTTATCCGGATCAATCGTCAATGAGTAACGCAAGACTGTAAAGAGATCCATGGACATAGTGGAGAAGATATCAAATAGTGCCTCCCTGTTGCAGGCAAAGTAAGAAAATGATTTATCCTTCTCATTGGCTTTAGTAAAAGGGGATTTCTTGAAGATCAAGTTTAACAAACAGATACCAATTGACCAAACATCACACTTTGCAGCATCATAGACTCTCAAATTGATTTCGTCAAACAACTCAGGTGCCATGTATCTCTCGCTACCAACCCCAAAATCATTGCAGTATCTTGACCGAGTGGCCAAACCCCAGTCTGACAATCTGATGGTGTAATCATTCGCGATCAAGATATTCTCTGGCTTGATGTCACGATGGTAGATACTCTTTGAGTGGGCAAACTCCACAGCATCAATCAATTGTAGCATAACATTGACAATGTCTCTTGTTGAAGAAGGCCCAGCATCAGCATGGATTGCCTCGTACAAATCTCCTCTTGAACAGTATTCTAAGATGATAAAACTGTTAAAACAGTCAATGAACTCAATGATGTACTTATGATGACCCAACTTCTCATGGATGGCAATTTCATGCAATGCCTCTTCACAAACGTCAGAGTCCATTTTCTTCACAGATTTGGAAAAATTGGCATAGTCTTTCTTCTTTGGAGCACCTTCGTCATCCAATTTGAAAATGTACTTCACAGCCACCAACTTCTGCCTATGGATATCTTTGGCAAGAGACACAATACCATATGCACCTTTGGAAATGTCTTCCAACTTCTGGTATCTGTAATTTAACAATCCACCTTCTTTGTAAAGTTCGTATTCTGTAGCCATGACAGATGTTTGTGTGAAACTTAAATGCTTGGGTTTGGGGAAGATTAGTGCAAGCTAATGGTAATGCAAATAATGGGTAAAATGATAAACAAAACAGTGTGAAAAAAACAATGATGTAAAAATGATTGTGGGAACAGTTAAGATCCAACGGCTGATAGTCTGTTTTGTAAAATAAAAGTCCTGTGAAATTCTTAGACCATTAGCAGGTATGGAGGAACAACTAACAAAATGGTGCAATCGATGATGTAATATGAATCACTGGTGGTCAAAACCAACAGGTCAAGGAACGACGAAAAGCAGTCTGCTGGATCAGAGGAGTTCGGAGAAGTGATGGGTGGGACAGATCTAGTTATAAGTATCTTGCAATGACAACCAAAGGTATGTCAAGAATGAAACGTAAATGTTCCAGAACGTTCGACTGAAGAGAGAACCCAAAAATGTGGGGGATCAGGAGGTAATACTGACACAAATACCAGGCGATGGTCTCTTAGAGACAGATGTGGTTTTGGACTGGTTTCTGTGATATACAGGATCCAATGAAAAGGGGTGCGACAACACTTCAATGGCTGTGTTGCTGACAGCCGCCACTAATTGATTACCTTGTATAGGGGCACAGTTCTCCAACTGGAAAAACAAGTTTTGCGGGTGTTTTGCGTAACAGATTGTGTTCAGAGCCAGATGAAGGATGTATGCGGGCCAAGCTCTAATGTTTCTGATGGTGTTAGCGGGTGGTTTGTCTTGATGGAGTCTGTCTTGCTGGCTTAAAAGATTGTGGAGTTTTGTGCAGGTTTCAGATTCTTCTGGATGATTCTGTGCGCGATTGTTACCCGATTGGGTCAGGTGTTTTCTTGACTCATACATGACTCATTTAAACTACTGGATTGGGATAAAGTAAACAATCTGTACATCTACTTGAAGCGAAGTATGCTAAAAACAAGAGTCTCTCTTAATAAAACCTATGGTAAAACATAAAAGGGAACATATGAAGTTTGCAGAATCAAAACAGAAAGAAATAGGTCCATTAAGTAGTTGAAAAAGAAAGGAAAACAACAACACCTCACTCACACACTCTCACCGGCTTTTCTTCTTCTCTCCATTATCTGCGGTTGACTCAGGAGTAGGCAACGACGTATAGCTATCCCCATGATTGGTAATTTCCACAGCGGTCTTGCACTCTTCTGCTGTTTTTGCTTCCCCTTCTTCATCCTCTGTGTCACTGTTGTGAGCAGCCTCCTGGTTGGGTTCCACAATCCTCACTGTTCCCTTTCCCACAGCCCTACCCTGTTTAGTTACAGAAAGAGAGCCATTCTTCTGATTCGTTGCTTTCTTACCCACTTTAGAGGATGCAGCAGAGGACCATGAGGCTGGTTTCATCACAAATTTGGTCCTGCTAGTAGACTTCGGTGGATTCATGGCTTCAAAAGAAGGAAAGAACTTACCAAATGGCGAAGCAGTTCTTCTTCCATTTGCACCTGCACTTCCAGGAGGATGCAAATATGTCATTCCATGAGGTAAGTAATATCTTTCAAAAGCGTCATAAAGTTGATCATCACCGTCGCCTTGGTCATATTGTGGATTGAACTGTGGGTAGAGAAACTGGCCATCAGCGACTTGAGCAGCATATGGATCGTTGAAGTAAGGGTTGAAGAATTGCGATTGGTGGTGATGGAGGACATTTCCATAGAATGCCGGTGGTGGGACCTGTTGTTGGTGAAGTGACTGCTGGAAGAAGTCCTCTGGGTAGGCTGAAAGGTCAAGAGGATCACCCGAGATTTGGCTGTCATAGAATTCTGCATTTGTGATCTGTGAGAACTGTTGGTGCTGCTGCTGCTGTTGCTGCTGTACCACGTATGGGTGTTGAAATATAGCGTTCCGCGCAGATGCAGGTTGTTGTTGAAGGTAGAGGGGCACTTGGCTGCTTACTGGAATAGCTCCAGTACCGTCAATACCACAGTCTTGAGGGTGTGGAGCTGAATATCCTTTCTCTCCGAAAGTGTCGCGAAATGGAGTCTTAGTGTATGCCTGATCAATCAAGAAGGAGTCATCAAAGTTGTCTGATGGAGCGTTGAAGAAGACTTCTGGATCAATCATTAAATTGTCTTCATTAGGAGGAAAATAATCCAATGGGAAATCATCGTCAAAGTTAGATTTCTGAACCACCGGTGTGTTGTTCTGTTCCTTGATTACGAACGTATTGGTCTTCTTTGTAGTAACAGGGACCTGTAAATCTGTTTCGACTTCTTTTTCCTCGGAGGGAGCCAACATGGACTGGAACTCATCATTCTTTGATCTTTGTTCTTCGACATAATCACTCAACTGGTCATGGAGGTTAAGTGTGTCATTGTACTCAAAAGACAATGCAGGTTCAAAGCGGGCTTTTGTAG
Organism: Barnettozyma vustinii; assembly: GCA_030569515.1. Classification (NCBI taxonomy): domain Eukaryota; kingdom Fungi; phylum Ascomycota; class Saccharomycetes; order Phaffomycetales; family Phaffomycetaceae; genus Barnettozyma; species Barnettozyma vustinii. The sequence goes on from JAJMLD010000011.1 coordinate 159,102, forward strand.
TGCCTTCGCTGCCATTTTTTTCCTTCTTCAAGTCTCTCTCCAATGCATCAGCAAATAAGCGATCATGGGGAACACTGTACCAAAAAAACACCTTCTGTTTCTTCTGTGTCCGCAGGCACGAGTTCTTGTATAGGAAGTTCAGGAAGGGTGACTTGGAGTCTTCAAGTACAGCATCCGTGCCACACTTCAGGGATCTAAGATCTGAGAAGATTCCCTCTTCAAACTTCTTTCTGTCAATGATTTCCCGTCCAAAAAGCTCAAACTTGTAAACAATGCAACGAACAATGTCAGTTCCTGTCACAAAATACAAGTTGTTCCAGAACACACAGGATACAAACCCTTCATCATGGTTAAGATAGTAACGACGTATAATCTGGTTGCGCTGCCAATTTGCTGGTGCAGTAGCGAGGAAGAACTTGAGATCCTCAATTAGTCTGATGTTCTCTGAAACCCTTTCAGATGAAAGTTCTCTATCGGTGTTGTTCGAGGCTTGGTCTTTGAGCATTGTATGGAATTATCGTCAGGGGTACGTCTTCAGAGTTCTCTTTCGAGGGAAAGGGAGTTGCAAGCCTGCTATAATGGAAAAGACCAGTTTCACGATGAATGCTTAGATGTAAGTGAAACAGGGACGAGTGTTCAAAAATTCAGGGTTTTTGGAGGGTTTCAGCAATTGTTTCGCCTTGTTTCATGTTGAATTTCTGAAACAATACTCAGGAAAAGCCTGTTTTGAGGCAACTAGTTCTTATTCTTTTTTGGATTAGGTAATGTTCTCTTATGTCATCAAAGTACATTCATCATTCATTTTAGTTTTGTGTTTTAATTTCCGAATCTGGAATTCAAGGATCCCTGTGCAAAACGATTAGAACTTGGAATCAATCGCTTTCTCCACTGCAAAAGAAGAATCACACTATGTCTGAGCTCGTTGATACGTTCCTTTCGGTTACTGGCTCTTCCGATGCATCCACTGCACGCCAATTTCTCGAAATGTCAGGGGAAAACCTTGACGTTGCGGTCTCTTTGTTCTTTGAACATGGAGGAGCAGTCACTTCTAACGCCACCGCAAATGCGATACCAAAAGAACCTGTGATGGACCATGATTTTGAAACAGATGAGCAAATGGCCGAGAGATTACAACAAGAGTCTTACAAGGTGCAAGCTAATGAACCAAGAGCACCGATTGAGGCTCGACATGAACAGCTAGTTGGAGATGGAGGATATGGTGAGAACCTCTTTGAGAGAATGGGATTCGGGGCGAACCAACACGATCAGTTCTTTGGGGGTAACAGAAGAGGTATTTTCAACCAGTTTGATGACGAGGCGAGAATTGTGCCCCTTGAAACTGACAGTGAGGAAGAAGATCACCAACCTCTTACAGGAAATGCAACACAAAGACGACTGGCAGAAATGTTCCGTCCCCCATTTGATCTGATTGAGAAGTTGGACCTTGATAGAGCGAAACAGAAAGCTAGAGTTGATAAAAAGTGGATCCTAGTCAACATCCAAGACACAACTGACTTCCGCTGCCAGATGCTGAACAGGGACTTCTGGTCTAACAAATCTGTGAAGGAACTTGTGAAACAAGAGTTTGTGTTTCTACAGTACCATAGCGATTCCCGCTCTGGAGAGCAATACAGACAGTTTTACCATTTCGATGACTACCCGCACATAGCCATTCTAGACCCATTGACTGGTGAAAGACTCAAATTCTGGAGTGTGGTACCTAATCCATCACAATGGATTGGCGAGGTGTACGACTTCTTAGAACAGTACTCACTGGATCCGAGCGGCGTGAACCCTGTCTCAAAGAGCAAAACCAACGTGAATGCCCTGAGTGAGGATAAACAACTAGAATACGCCATCAAGCAATCTCTTACCTCCAAAGCCACCCCAGAGAACTTGGATTCTGATTCCGATGACGATATGTACTATTCTGGTGATGACTCCTTCGAAGAAATACATGGGGGTGGTGCTGATGATCCAATTGAGTTGGACTCTGATGGTGAGCAGGTTTCCTTGCCAACGAAGAAGCTTACAGACGAAGAAAAGTTTGCTGCCATTCTGGAATCTGCCGATCCCGAACCAAGTGAAGGTGATTTAACAAGAATACAGATTAGAACAGGTGATGGTAAGAGAGTGGTGAGGAAATTTGCAGTTGAGGACGATGTCAAGGCAGTGTTTGCCTATGTCAAGAGGTATCTTGTTGAACAGGGCCAAGAAGGGAAATTCTTTACTTTAATGTCACAGAGAGAAAATCTTATTGGAAAACTGGGTGAGACTATAGAAGCTGCTGGTTTGAAGAACGCCAGTGTTCTCTGCGAGGTTCTAGAAGACGAGGAATGAGATTTAAATAACAAGAGAAGACTCTTCAGTATCGTATCTAGTCAAGTAGTCGCTATCCACTGTTCGCTATTCACTATTCAACATTGATTTCCTATTAACTTACGTAAGAAACGCGTAGATTTCCTGTTAAAGTCGCGGACAAAGCTGTTAGTTCTTCAATTTCAGCTTCACTAAAATAACAAAACTGCGGCCACTATGTCACTCGAAGAAGAACTTGCTGATGAGATTGGTAGCGATACTGAGTCCATCTATGATGAAGAGAAGCGTCAGCAAGCTTCCAATGAAGCAGCTTCGAAAGCACAAGTTTTCACATCCGAGCAGATCAAGTCTTACATCGCGATCCTTTCATCTGCACTTGGTGGTATAGACCACAGCTCGTCACAACGCCCTGCACCATATAAACTTGGTGATGAGGCACTGCTCTGTCTCCAGGATATCTGGAAGTGGCTAAGAGCCTACGACGGTGAGTCCAACTCGTGGGAGGTTGCCGTGGCATGTGCTGAGTGCGGGTTGATCTCAGATCTGGTGACCATTATTTGCATGTGGGAGGACTATTCTGAGAAGGTCGAGACATTTTCCGGAATATCTAAAGACTATGACCGTAAGGTTGCTATTTCCTGCCTGAAGGTGATGGAGTTCTTGCTCAAGCCAACAGACAGAACCAAAATGACCGGGAACCAACTAGGGAATTACTACATTTTGAAGAAGCAAGAGTTGAGTTACAAGTATCTTCTCTTGTCTTACCGTCAAGGCCAGGTTTTCAGAGCTGTGATTAAGATGACACTGCCCATACTGTCCACTGTCAGCCAGCACAGATTGGTCGCTGATATTGGGCTACTTCGTCTGGTGCTGCGATTCCTGAAGAATTTCCTTTTGATTGAACAGATGGAGAATTTGAAGCAATATAAAAGAATAAGCAAAGCAAATGAGGTTGGCGATAATTTACCAAAAGGTTTGAAACTGGAAGATATTGATATCAGTGCTTGTGTTTCCTGTTTTGACAGAAACTTGGTGTTTCCATTTCTATTAACACTATGTTGCACTATCACCGAAGAGATGGACTCCAAGATTCTTTCTGAGTGGCTACTGGAGATCTTATATCTACTCACCAAGAACGTGAGACCAGCAACCATTATGAACACCACAGACACTACGCAGCAGGGTTCAACTGTAACTTCCACGAACTCATCTGCCGCAGCAGTTTCTTCACGAGGAAATGCCATTTCAGCACTCTTGTCCAAGGAAAAGGAGCTCAAGATCAACTTCAACAAACAGACTTCGAGTCGTCACGGTCGTTTTGGTACACTTCTATCATTACAAACTCAAGACATGGGACGCCTCACAGTCACCAATGCAGGTAACATCATTTCTGCAAACAAAAACCCAATTGCTTCATTTGACAGACACAAGGACTGGAAGATGACACAACTATTTAAATATAATATGGATGAGGAGGTCATTTTCCCTAAGGTTGCATTGTCACATAATACTTGTGTCACTTTGAAGACTTTTTTCGGCGATTTCATTGATGGTGCATTGAACCCTTTGTTCAAAACTTTGATTGGCAAGCTGTCTTCTGACGAAATTGAATTGAAGAAAGTCGATAATCCAAAATGGATGAAACAGGCAGAGTTACAATTCAAACACGTCATGCTGCTTTCATGGCTCCTTGAGGCTCATCGTCTGCGTACTGATCTCTATGATGGAGACTATTCACTTGTTGGAAATGTCATTTCTGAGCACTCTTTCATCCTCATCAACAGATTCTGTCGTGATGCCATCGAAGCCAAGCTGTATCGCTTACAACATGCTGGGCTAATAGCATATGTGCAGTTCTTTCAAGTTTTGAATGCGATGGACAAGAGTGAAGTGGAAGAGTATCGTGATACATCGAGACTGTTGAAGGAGAGACTGTTCCATAAGGCAGAGAACCAAGGTGCGTTACAGCATATGATTTCTGGTGCTCACAAGCGTACGCCCCAGTATGTTGACACCTGTGTCGAACTACTGGATGTCATGATGAATACCTTTGAGGCATTTTCCAAGGAAGACATGCGGTCTGTCGTACTGGATAAAAAAACAAGACCTTGTAGAACTATCAGAACAAAGGAGCAGGATCGCATCAACCGTTTTGAACCAGCTGATGTCACTGAACTCACCGCAATGGAGAAGGATGAACTCTCTGTACTTGCGGCTCAACTCTCCAGAGAGAGGAAGAATTCTTTCACTTCTATTCAGCGTCGTTTCACGACACCTGGAATTATCAATACCTACATGGAGTATTTCAAGAGATTCAAAGACATTCCTGACTCCCAGCTTAAGCGAGCCTTGAAGTTCCTGCACCGTTTGTTTTTCAAACTAAAGCATCATATTGTCCTCTACAGACTTGATTTCCTATATCTTCTGCATACAATCCTGTCGGACGACGAGGGTCTGTCTCGAGGAGCTAGTGTCAGAAAGCACTTCCAGGAATTTATGGTACAGTTCATGCGCCAGTTTAGAAAGAGTCTGGGCATGTCTGATTCGCTGTTTCTTGAAGTTCTATTTCCATTAAACTCCCGTGCTGCTGCCACATATGGCCACTACATTGAGACAGGACAGCGTTTGACCAAGAAGGAGAAGACCATTGCTGTGGGTAAGAGACTTGAAATTATTGGAGAGTTCTCACTAGAGAAGAAGGTGTCTATCGCCGTTGCTTCATTGATTGATGATGACAAGATGAACTTGGTGGATTGGGTTTCTGCGGAGTTGGAGAAGATTGTCCATATGCGTATCGTGATGGAGAGTCCACGAGATGATGGGATCTTTGAGGAGAGTTCTGGAATCCAACCTATTATCCTGAAAGACTCAGACAAGACCCATATGAGACAACTGGTGACTGAGCCAAAACTCCGGTTCATTCTCAATCTTGCTGGGTTTGACTTACCTGGTGATACATCCCAAAACTGTATCCTTCCTGTATCGACCTCTCTTGCCACAGTAACTAGTGTGTCTGAATTTGTCGTGAAGTACAAGTCAACGGCTGTGGAATTTCCTGATGGACGCAGTGCTAGTGATTTCCTACGCGTCATTGAAATTGGCACTAGAGAAGATGGTGGTGATGACATAAGGGGTCGCTATGTCGACGATGATGACGAAGTGGATGAGTTTGTCGCTCGTGATGAAGAGAGCGAGGGAGAGGATTACATGGATGATATTTTGGATTCACTTTCTGATGTTGATGAGGCTCGCTTTTCTGGGTTCCGTGGGGTTGCAAAGTCCAAAGGGAGCAAGGCCAAGAAGAAGAAGTCAGGAACTTCCAAGAAAAGGGGTGAAGCACTGCCTATGCATAAGATGTCTGACGACGAGAGCAGGGCTCCTACAAGAAAGCAACAACAACACACCCATGTGTCTTCTGAATTCGTTGTTGATTCTGATGATGACAGTGATGAAGAGGCTGATGCCGAGTTCTTTGCACGGGAGAAGAGATTGAGGGAGTTCCTGGAGAGAAACGAGGGAAGTGTGGATACAGCCAAGCTGAATGAGTTCTTGAGAGAGGGTGCGAGATCATTGCAACGTGATGGAGAGGAAGAGACACAAGTGTATACTCTGGTTGACCCCGTGGTGGACACCCTGTCAGATACTCAAGTGGATACTATGGTTGATGTTCTAAGTGATGCTATGATTCACTCACTAGACAAGAGAAGCGGTGACAAACTAGAATCCCCAGTTGTGAAACGTGCCAGAGTGATTTTTGAAGATGACGAGCATAACGATGACGTCCAGCGATTTGGCTTTGCAGATCAAGGTGAAGATGATAATCAAGATGAAGATAAGGAGAATCAGGATCCTGAAGCCGCTGGCCCGGTATTAACCAAGAGACATACTGCCAAGTTGGTCTTTAGTGATGATGATGATGATGATGATGATGATGATGATGATGATGATAATGAGTAGAGAAGGTATACATCTTATTTAACATATAGAATGAAGTTATTGAAAGTTAAGTTATTCCACACAATGACCTCCCTCTCCACCACCCTTCAGCGCACTAACTATTGTCTGAGTGGAGCTAATAATCATCACAGCAAGACCAAACACCACGCATACAACATATGGAACTTTTCTCCACTTACGTTTCCCACTGCCAGTCATCTTCAAGTTACAAAGTGGAGGAAGTATGTAAGCCATTATGCTCGCTGTTGTGGCACCGATTAGCTCAAACAAGGCACCTAGATTGCAGGTAGTGAGGGAGATGCCCATAGTCGTGAAAACTAAGACAAATGTGAAGATCTTGTGAGTGCGTGAAGACAACTCGAGCGATTGTTCGGCATTGATGTAGTACAAATCCCTGAGTACATCACGAAGAACGAATATCTCCAATGGGAAAGTGGTGAGCATGTTGAATCCAAAACAAAAGCGTGCAATATTAACAACTGGATCGTCACCTGGGAAGTTATTCAGGATGTTACCTTTTGTCTTATCCTTGAAGATGACAAAGCCTCCAAAACCCATGATCCCAATAGCCACCATTGATACGAGACATGATGCGTGAGTCAGTTTCGTGAAGTTGTTCAGAGATGGTTTGGCTAGTGAGTGGAAGATAAAGCTTGTGTTGTGATGACAAACCAGGGCAAACGAAATTACAGAGAGACCCTGGAAGATTCGTGGAGTGATCAGGAGGGATGCAAGGGAGAAAGTTCCTCGCATCTCCGGTGGTAGTTGTGGGCCTCTGATGAGAACAATGATGATGATAACGAGCATGCTAACAAGTGCAAGAGCACTAGCCTTGGCTAATGCTGAAATATCTCGACTTAACGACAGTGGTAATGATATTGTGACAGTGACGAGTATAATGACAAAGTTTCTTGAGAGTATGAAACGAGAGAACCAGTGTTCATGCCAATCAGGGAATGGAGCTCTGAGAATATGAGGAATTGTGTCACCAATGATGATGCAGAACCCAATGGCACCACCAAAGGCAAACAAGGCCTGTGCTGCAATGATGACAAACTTCCCTCTCCGCCCAAAGCAGTGCTCGACGGTATCCTGATAGGTTTCCCTGCCGGAGAGTTTGAGGTTCACAACAATAAGTCTGATGGTGAAGTCCACGAGAATTGTCAACAGCACCAGACCAATGGCACCACCAACAAGGCCACAATTGCTCATTGCAAAAGGTGTCCCAATAGCGCCTGCGCCTAGAATAGAGTTGGCCATGTTCATGAAGGCCATTTTGAGGTTGGACTTATTGGTGAGGTCTGGCAGATCATTATAGGCAAATGGCTGCTGTTGGAGGTCAATCTGCTCAAAATCTAGGGAATCAACATCACTGAGGTCAGCCAGGTCAAAGGAATCCCTTCTATCGGGTCCACTCTGCTGCCTTGACGGGAGTTGTACGTAGCTAGCCATGGCTGTTTGTTCAATTGTATTCGTTAGTGTTATCTTCTTTGTCTCTCCGGTATTGTCTGACAACATCAGTCTGAGCCAATTTGTCTGGACAAATTCGCGAACGTCTGCCTTTTGGACACAGGACACATCGAATCGAGAGGGAAAAAATGGACACAACACAGAAACAACAAACAAAACAAACAGCGGCGAACGTAACTGAACGAAGCATCGATCTCCAGAGCACCAAAAATGACAACCATCGACGGCCACCTGATGGGTAAGCCGCATGGAACAGTCAGTGCGATTGACGCTGTCACAATTGTCGTCAAGGAGTGCATTTTAATCTCCTCGTCGATGCGCAAGATCTCGAAGTATTCACAGTCAGGTGTGGCTGCCATCTTAGGAGGTAGCACCAGTGACCTCTTTAACGACGGCACAGAGTTGCCCAGATTTGGACTCAATAGCAACTCTTCCAGTGCCACTACCAATAATGATCCTTTGTTGTCCGGTTTCATCCAGCTCAGATTGATGTTGAACAACCTTCAGAACTTGGACAATGTTGATTCATTGACTTTGCTACAACCATTTTTACTCGTAATCAAGTCAAGTTCTACAACAGGTAACATTACAGCATTGGCTTTGGACTCTGTGTCCAAATTCATCAACTTCAAAATTGTCTCCCAGGATTCAAAGAACTTCAACTATACTCTAACTCATATCATCCATTCGTTAACACATTGTCGTTTTGAAGCATCCGAACAATCATCAGATGATGCAGTACTTCTAAAGGTCTTGAGATTACTTGAAGTTTTGATAGATTCAGAGCTGGGTGATGTTTTGTCAGATGATGTTGTCTACGAAGTTGTTCAAACATCCCTTTCATTGGCATGTAACAAGAGACGAAGTGAAGTCTTGAGAAAAGCAGCTGAACTCACCTTATATGGCATCACAAACAAACTTTTCACTAGACTTGACGAGATTGAAGAAGAGCATCACGATCACGTTATCGAAGACACCCAAAACTTTGCTAATGCCCAATTAACTGATGACTTGGGTCCAAACGAGGATGACGAATCGCGCAAGAAGTCCATGGAAGTCCCAAAACTCCCAGAGAGGCCGTTTGGTCTCGTCGCTGTGAAACAATTCTTGGGTCTCCTGATCTCAATGATATCTCCAGAGAATCAGCTCAGACACACTGAATCCACCAAGGTGTTTGCCCTTTCCTTGATTCGTTCTGCTGTTGAACTATCCGGTGACAAATTCCATAAGTTTCCAACTCTAATGACACTATTTGCAGACCCAATCTTTAAGCACACTTTACAGATGATAAGGAACAGCAACTCGTTACCTTTGCTACAAGGTGCCCTTCAGCTTTTCACCACACTGGCTCTATCCTTGGGGAAATATCTACAACCACAGATTGAGTTAACCTTGAGAACAATCTTTAAGATTGTACTACCAGCAGAGCAATCAAAGGACAAAATCAACATTGCAAAGTCTGGGAAATCAACACCAGTGGATCTGACTCATAAATCGAATGCCGCTAAAGAGATCATCGTCGAAGAGATATCGATTCTATGGACAAGATCGCCACGTTTGTTCGTCCAGTTGTTCATTGATTTTGATTGTAACTTTCAACGTGAGGACTTATCTGTTCAGTTTATTGATTTCTTAGCCGAGTTGTCCTTACCCAAATCTGCATTGTTCACAACAGACTTCGTTCCACCAGCATGTCTCGAGGGCTTGCTATCATTTATCAGTGCACTAAGTGATGAGCTAGGGTGTATGGAGAGCTTCAATGATGAACCTCAACATGGGCTCTTGTTGAACAAGAATAAGAAAAAGGAGTTTATCACTGCTACAAGTATATTCAACCAGAAACCAAAGGATGGTTTGAAAGCTTTGTCTGAGAAGGGATTCATCAAGTCTATTGATGACATCAAGGAGTTGGCTTTGTTCTTCTACGAACAATCTGCAAGATTAAACAAGAAGGTGTTAGGCGAATATTTGGCCAAGTCAACCAATGTTGATTTATTCAAGGAATTCTTGAACCTATTTCATTTCAAAGGCCTAAGAGTTGATGAAGCTTTGAGAATCCTCTTAAAAACCTTCCGATTACCCGGTGAATCCCAGCAAATTGAAAGAATTGTGGAGTGTTTCTCAGCTCGCTATGTCGCAAGCCAAGAGTACACTCAAGAATCCAACCACGAAAGCGCTGAGAACGATGGAGAAGAACCAGTTAAACCAGATGCAGATGCAGTGTTTGTTCTTTCATACTCAATCATCATGTTGAACACTGACTTGCACAATCCTGTTATCAAGGAACATATGACCATCGATGGATACAAGAAAAACTTGAGAGGTGTCTACCACAAGAAGGATTTCCCAGCCTGGTATCTGGAGAAAATTTTTGCCTCAATCAATGATAAGGAGATTGTTATGCCTGAGGAACATCACGATTCGTCCTTGTACTTTGAAGATCTATGGAACAACTTGATCTCAACCAATTTGGCATTACCGAAGTCATCCAGAGACCTTTCTACTTTCAAAGCTAATGACTTTTTGCAGTTCAACAAATACATCCTGCAATCTACCTTTGAAAAGCTTTCCTCGACTATGTTCAAGATTTTTGAAAGCGCAGTTGATGATCAAGTAATTACCAAGATGATGACTACAATTGATAACCTTGCCAACATTGCGTCCTTTTTCAAATTGGATCCATTTGTTGACTCACTTGTCTCCAGACTGGCAGGACATACTAAATTGGATGGAACAATCAAGCTCGACTTTAGTGCGAGCAACAGAACCACACCTTTGAGATTGACAAGAATTAAGGTTGAGGGTGGCGAAATAATTAACGTCAGCAGCACCGCCGATGCGTTTGGTTCAGATTTCAAAGCACAGCTATCTACAGTAGTGCTTTTCAGAGTATTGAAGAGAAACATATCAGTGTTGAAATCTAGCTGGTCTAACATTCTCACCATTATCTTCACATTGTTGCAGAATGGTCTACTTGATCCAAACATTACATTCAACTTCCAGGAATCTTATCAGTTTGAGCCATTACCTGGAATTGTGCCCGATATTGTGCTGAACAGGTCCGCAGCAACGAAGGGTTTATTATCAACTTTTGCTTCTTACTTGAAAGGTGAAGATGAGCCAACAGATGATGAAGTTGAATCCACATTATCTGCTCTTGATTGCGTCAAATCGTCCAACGTCTACAGTGTGTTTGAGGACTTGGATGTGATTGATAGACAGGCTCTGATCAAGGCTGTTTGGGAATTCCTACCGGAGGAGCTGACCTTGGAAAACAAGGTGTACTTCCGTACACAGCTATTGATGGTTATTGAGTTGTTACTAGCCCTTTTTTTGTTTGATGACAAGCCAAACGGATCAGAAACTCACTTGATTGAGATGATCAACAAGCACTTGTCCAATGACAAGTTCCAAGATGAGACCAAGTTCAGATTATTGACTTATAAACTTCTTCTGATTGACCACAGTGATAATATCGAGAGTGAGATTGTTACGAACACTTTGAAAGAGTTGGTTGCACCAGAAAAGCCGTTATTTGAGTCAACAGCAGCTCAGTTGGTTCAGCCGTTGATCAAATTGACTGAAGTGGAAGATCGCAAGAAGGTTGTGCTAGATGACGAGAACTACTGGAAAGCATTGAGAACCATTGGTTCCATTCCAGAGCACTCACAGACAGTCTTCAAGTTTGCTGAGTCACTTGCCAAGTCATCAGTTAACACTTATATCAACAAGACTAGCTTCATGTGGCTCTTGGGTCTACTTGATGAAATTTCTGCAGTTGGCTCCATTGGTGGCCAATGGGAAAATGAGTACGACTCTTTGGTGAAATCTGGTAAAGAAGTCAAGGATAAGGAGAACCCATACCAAAATATTGTCCAGTTATCCTTACAGAGCATTAAGTTCACTAGCACCTTGATACAATTGAAGCAGGCCATGACAAAGGGTGAAATGTATGCTTTGATCCAGGCCTTGGCCCACCAGTGCCTAAATCCATGCTTCCAGATCCGTTCATATGCCTTGAGCACATTGGAAGATGTTCTCTTGAATGTCAAGACGAGCAGCAATCCAGAGCATGACCTTGTTGACACGAAGGGAATCTTTGAGATTGGATTGTTTCCATTGTTGAACGAGGATGTTGATGAATTGGAGATCTTGAGACTCATTTCCAAGGTGTACTTGCACTTCTATGAGACTGAAGAAGTCACTGTTGATGACGAAGTGTTTGTTAAGATTTTGGATGTCTTTAACCAAAGACTCGAGGATGAAGAGATTGAGAATGAGATGCAGAAGTTGATCAAGTCCAAGAAGGGATTTGAAAAGTCTCAACAAGGTGAAGAGGTCATTGTTGAATCCTCTGCTGTTGCTGCTATTACAACTGGCGAAGCTGAACATGATGCAGCGAATGGTGATGTCAAGGAGGGACAGACTGAGGCTGAACTTGATACTGAAGGGGGAGAATCAGCAGTTAATGCAGGATCAGACGACACTGGTAACGAAGCACTAAACTGAACATTCAGAATCATATTAATAGATTATCATGATTTCATTAAAACCTTAAGAAACCTTAAGAAACCTACAGATGCTTAAACTATCTCTATAATACCTGTTTTTAGAATCAAATCATGATTGGAAATATCGTTAAAGATATCAATATGCACTGTCATCATCATGTAAACTGTTGAAGTTGAATGGTTCGAAGGCATGACCTTCGCCTTCGAAGAATTTAGACATGGCCTCAACCCAGTGCAATCTTAGAGAGTGCAACATGGCAGATGTACCCTCCATCAAGACTAGAATACAAACAGTCAGCACAAACCACATCCCAAACAAAATGACAACTTTGGCAACTGATGCAGGAGAGCCTGGGCTTGAGTCAGAAAAGGCATTGGCAATGGTCATAGACCACAATACAGACGACAGTTGAGCATGAGCTAATGAAAGAGCCCACAATCTCAAGTATGATGCAGTGTGGGAAACACAGTTCAAGCAAAATTCAATTGTATGAATTACTTGATGAATCATAATATCACCAAAGTTGAACTCCTCGTGTCCATGGTGCTGATCAGAAATTACAAGGTTCTCACCAAAATTCTCTTCTTCTTCGGCAACTGTTCCAGAATGGATTTGGTCATGCAAATCCTGGTAGCCCAATCCCATTGCATTCCTATTTTGTTTGCGCAAAGTCATTGGCTTGTATAACAGCAACAATGGGACACAGCATGCAGCAATAAGAACCAAAATCACTTGAACCCATGCTTGTCCTTTGTACAGTTGATCATCAATCTTACCTGGAGCCAGGAACATATTGATCAGCATGTTCAACAAACCTGGTGCTGGGGCCCCGATAGCAATCCAATTCACGGACCACTTGTAAATAATCATCAAAGACAAATAGCCAAAGATAGATTGCATGAAGAAGAACCCAGGTAAGAAGTTACCCTTGATATCAACGCCAGACTTTCTGTGGATGTAATTAACCAACGAAAAGAAGAAACTGTAGGACATGTGTGCGTAACCCATCAAAATAGATAACTTCATCTTGTAAGAATTAGTAAAAATCAGATTGTTCTCTGTTCCGTGCCATGCCCAGTCCAAACCAAATGGATAGACACTAGTCTTTGTAGCGACAATCGTCTCACCGACTCGGAACTCAGTAGGCCACTCCCAGCCGGATTTGAATAACGTCATGGACTTGGAAAAGACATCATTGTACAACAAACCAGTGTACATGGAAAAGATACCCATTAACAACAAAATGTAACGACCAGAGAATGCCATGTCAAATATTTCATCCTTCTTCTTCAGTGCCAATTTCCTCTCATTTAAGACAAGAACGAGGGCAATCAAAGTCAAAATAAAACCGTGGCCAAGATCACCAAACATAATGGCAAACATGAATGGGAAAGTGACAATTGTAGCTAGACCTGGATTTACTTCTTGATAAGTTGCAATACCATAAGCATCAACAATCGATTGAAAGGCCTGTGTGAACTTGTTTGTTTTGTGGTAAGTTGGTGGTGTTCTGTTGGTCGTAACCACATGCATAATGGATGTTTCAGACCCTTGAATGTCCCTCAAGACGGCAGTGATCATGTCTGTTTCTGAGCTTGGTGTCCACCCACTGGCAACATACCCTCTATCTGTATACGAGAAAAAATTCAGAGTTGCTAAAACGAGCTTTTCTCTCTTGATGACTGCTTGCCATGTCTCTATCTGATCAGCAATAACAAAAAGTTCAGTCTGTAATTGCCTGTGCGTGCTCTTGACGACTTCATCCAAGTCACTTACCTGGAAATTGGCAGCCTCCAATTCTTGGTCATAAACATCTGGGTTGGACTGGATATCAAAGACTCTACCATCCAAAGAGTCAATGATTCTTCTCACTTTCTGGATCAGAAATTGACCATGAGTGTAGACAATAAAGACATCTTTCTCGGTTTCTTCTCCAGTCAGAAGCTGAACAATCTCCGTGTCCAATTCTTCATGTTTGAAGAAAAGATTACCTCTCAATGTTCTAAACAGAATCCTGTTCAGGATCTGTACTTTGGACCTTGGAATGGAGCCCACAATGAAGTTCAAGGCCAATTCATTCAAGTTAGACAGTTGAATACCAGCTTCAAGGCTTTCTTGCTCCAACAACAAGGGTGCATTGTCAACTGCATCTATGCTGATCCTTCTAGCTTCTTGCTGTACGTCTTGTTCAAAAAACGCCCTCGATGCAAGTAGCACAGCTCTCTGCTCCAGTGCTCTCGCTTGCCTCTCCTTCATTTCATCATGTGAAGTGGCCAATTGCGATACTCTCTTCTCCAAAGTGTCAACATCAGCAGTCAACTGCTCAATGCTTGAGACAGATTGTGGCTCAAGGTGAAGTAGTGGATTATGCACCACAGCCAAGCCATGCTCAGTCTCAATCACAGATCTCAAGTACCGTAGCTGACGCTCAACGTTGTCCAACTTACGAATCTCCTTCACAAAAGTGCGCTGGAAAGTACTCACATCAGCATTTCTGTCGACAAACTGAATGATCCCCAACTCGCCGAATCTTAGCACCACTTCTCTACCAACCTCGAGTGACATGTAAATGTCCACAAAGGACATCGGTGCTGAGCCTGTCGTGGTCTGTTAGTAATCAATATACCTATCGTTGTTCAAGAGATCAATCAATCAATCGCCACTTCTGTGGGGAATAACCCATTTTGAGAAGCGCCGACACGACACCTCCACGAAGGAAAAAAAAAAAAAAGGGGGCCTCTTGAAACAGTTGCAATACATAAAGTGCAAGTAATTGGATACGACAGGACATACGGAAAATGTTCTCCTCAGTACTCATGATTGATTGGTTTTGCACAGGGAAGGTAAAATCTTTTCGTTTGGTTCAAATGGGGTTGTTTAAAGAGTTTCTGGCATTTACAAGATCGTTGTTTTTCGGTGTAGACGGTTCGCAGCCCTGCTGGACGAGATGTATTATTACGTAATGAATAGCGATCCCCGATCCAATTCTAATTATGTAATCATTTTTCTAGGACTTGAGTGAGAAGTGTATCTGCAGCATTAAAACAGTTTCAACTTTTGTTAATCAAAAAAACAAAGCGGGAGAGAGGCTGGGAGTATGATATTTGCATCTTTAAGATCAGCAAATCTGATTTTATTTAAACCCAAAGTTCTTCTGCGGCACCTCACCATGGCATCACAACTACGACAGAAAATCACACTTCGGCCATACCAGAAGGAGTGTATTGACTCCTGTTTACAGGAGTTAGACACAGCATCGCGAAGAATAGCAGTGAGTTTGCCCACTGGTGCAGGGAAAACAGTCATCTTTACTCATCTGATTGATGAATTGAGACCAAGGCCAGGTCAGGGTGATAAGGCTCTGATTCTGGTTCATCGCAGGGAGTTGGCAATCCAGGCCACAGAGACTTGCAAGAGAGCGTACCCTGATAAGAAAGTTGATATCGAGATGGGTTCATTTAAGGCATCCCCTGATGCAGACATCATCGTTGCATCAGTACAGACGTTGATCAAGGGTCGAATGGAGAATTTCAACCCAGATGATTTCAAGATGGTTATTGTTGATGAGTGTCATCATGCAGCTGCTAGTTCGTATCTCAGTATCTTACAATACTTTGGCATCACTGATTCAGAATCAGAAGTGGCACTAGTTGGGTTTTCAGCGACGTTGAGAAGAGAGGATGATAAGGTGCTCGCCCACACATTTGACAAGATTGTGTTTCATCTGAGCTTGGAGAAGCTGATCTTTGAAAATCATCTTGTTGATGCTAAGTTCACTACAGTAACTCTCCCTGAGGCTGATTTGGGTAAAGTGAAGTCAGCCAGAGGAGATTTTGTAATCAAAGGTCTCGCTGCTGCGGTGAACAATAAAGAAAACAATGAGATCATATTGGAGACGTATCTCCACTTTGCCCAAACTCATAGTGTCAAATCAGCAATCCTCTTTGGTATTAATATTGAACATGTTGAGTCACTCTGTGAAACATTTAAAACTAGAGGGGTTGCAGCTGACTTTGTCACATCAAAAACACAGAAAGAACAGAGATCGCAAACTATTTTAAATTTCAAACAGGGGAAGATCTCAGTGTTGATGAATTGTGGTATCTTCACTGAGGGAACTGATATACCCAATATTGATTGCGTGCTTTTGGCAAGACCTACAAGATCAAAGACGTTGTTGATCCAGATGATTGGACGTGGTTTGAGATTGCACGCTTCTAAAGAGTTTTGCCACATCGTCGACTTTGTGGGCATTAATAATAGCAGTGTGATCACTACCCCCACTTTAAGAAACCTCCCAGCTGAATTTATTGCTAATGAACATTCCTTCAAGGAGATGGATGAAGAGAAGTTTAGACTCGATGCTGAGAAGGAGGAACTGAAGAAGAAAGAAGAGACGAAGGCCAAAGAAACTGCATTAAATGAATTGAGACGTCATGATCATGACCTTCTGGAAATTCAGAGGCGACTAGATGCTATGATCAGACCCGGATATAGAGAGAAAAAGCCATTAGAAGATGTTGAACTAACCACTTTTGATAGTCTGCAAGAATTTGTGAATTCCAAACAGGGCAAAGAGGGTGACGTCTCACTTCTATATGGGTCCAAGTATCCTTGGGTCAGAGGAAAAACAAGAAATGTTTGGATTTTGGACAACTCCAAAAGCTTCCAGCGTTCACATTATAGGCTAGAAATACACCCCAATGGACTGCGTGATAGCTTCTTGAGAGATGTGAATATCACTGACATCTACTATACTCCCTTGGATCTTTTGGAAGTTAAAACCCAGATTTGCACTCTCTCATTCTACACTGAAACTAGGAAAGATGCAGGAATACGTTCCTTTTACACCCCAAGATGGACAGCCCACTTATGTTGTCCTATCTCCACCAACATAAATGATTTGTTGCTTTATGTGGAGAGTCAGAATAATTATTCCAAAGGTGATCATACAAAATGGGCACCATGGAGAAGTACTGAACCGACGAAGAAGCAGATTGACTTGTTCCATAAGTATGCTCAGCGTGCACTAAAGTCTGAAGAGTATGAAAATGTCAGTGCCAATATCGGTATGTTGACCAAGGGGGATCTTTCAAACGCCTTGTTTGCCTATAACGTTTTCAAAAACAAAGGATTGAAACCAGCACTTCCAAAGAAGGTTCTCCAACCGAAATTGACTGAGCTCGATCTAGCAGATAAACTAGAACAGCTTCAACTATAATTTGATAGCTACTTACATGTTTATTTAATTCTTCTTTTGTCTTTCTTACATACACCACTTCAATACAGTTCCAGCATGTGCTTTGAGTATTTGTCCCTCGTTTTCAACTATCACTCCCAAATCTGTGCCAGTCAAAAACTTCCCCATCAGGACCAGGTAGCTTGCAACTTTGACATCAAGTAGTCCTGGTCCTTCACCGTCAAAGAACTTGCCACCTCTTGACCCCAAGACACTACTCAATTCATTCAAAGAGCGTTCAAATCTTTGTAACGCTCTCTTCTTCTCTTTATTAACAACATCAACTGTTACAATGGACAAGATCCCCAAGCCTTTCACAATGTTTGGATTTCTCTCATTGAACCCCAATCTATGACATAATCCTTCAACAAGTGATGGCAATGCAGCTCTGTTGGTCAATTGCATTCCTGGACTTCCATCACTGAATTGGTATACGGTAGACTGATCCTCTGCACTCAATGACAGCACACCGACCATCCAAGCGTCATAAAACACGGCATCCACTAACGAGATCAGCATCCTATCACTGGCACGAGACACCTTGGCCAGATATGTTTCATTAATCGCGTTCAAGTCCTTCACTGTACGCTTAACAGTGCTCTTAGAGTCTTGGTCAATGAACAAGGGCAACTGTCCATTTCGTGAAGCCTGGTGGGATACAAGGAACAGCGAATCGTTCGCCATCTTGTGCTCATGGTTCACTTTGGGTAATTTTATCCCGTGCTGGAGGGAAAATGCAAGTTCCAGTGCGAGACAGACGGGATCAGTGGCGATGTACGTTGTAGCCTCTGTCGTGACGTTGTAGACTGCGAGTTTGAAGCTACTACCGACGGGTATTGTACGTGGACTGTAGGAGAACAAACGCGCCTCGAGAGCGGCCTTCTCGTCACTGGCGAGCTGTGGAACCGCTGGGTGAGTCGTGAGCGGGAATGTCGTGAACAGCGTGCGCAGCGCCCCAGGAATCTGCATTTGTCTTTTGGCGTGATGGTGTATCTAACAGAAGAGAGATCATCAACAAACCAATTTTTCATTCAAAGTGACGACAATGAATGCCTTTTTCTCCATACAGAACCAATCACCACCAAAAAAGATGAATCGAAGAGCAAGCTATGACGAGGCACCGGGTAGTCCATTGCACCCGGCTCCAGATGACGAGACAGCAGGAAGGCTCCCGGAGGATCTTCCTGAAGAGGACCTCGATTTCCTAGAACTCAACCCGGCACTGGGCACAACACAACCAAAGCAGCCGCTCGATCCTCATCAACAGAGCCGTTTCAATACCTATGTTGAACAACAACAGTTGCAAATTCAAAGACGTTTGGTTCAGTCTTCGCTAAACACTGAGTCATATGGATCATTGGGTGCCTGCTTGGTCGATATCCATGCCTTGATGGACTTCATCTGGTTATCTGTTGGTGATTCTCCAGCAACCATATTTTGCCAGACACAGCAGCTCTTGACACTAGCCTCGACGCCATTGGACGCGATGTTGCGGATCCCTGTGAGGCATGAGGATGCTGGTGAGTTGCTTGCTGTGTTGGATGCCCTGGATCTGATGTTTGCCAGGCTGATTGAGATTGGTGGTGTCTCAGGCACAGAGAAGGTACGGATGGCGAGTCTGGCGAACGCAGCAAGAGTGTTGTTGACCGAAGAGTTCACGAGGAACAAGATTGAAGGGTTTGATAGAGAGGTTTCGCTGGTGTTTGAAAGAGTGTTGGAGGAGACTGGGGTATTGTGAGCAGACTCTACAGCGTTTTATGTTTAATTCACCTTTGATTTGCGTAGATATATATATATATATCATATTGATCGAAAAAAAAGAACATACACACACAGAGAGAGAGATTGACTACGACTGGGTCTGAAGACGGGTATTTGGGATTGGTTGGTAGAGCATATGGACAAACCAAACAGTTTCTTGGTCGACACACATTCTGAATGAATTGGAGGTTGTGAATTCTGCATAGGAAAAAGATCTCGGTCTTGCCCTGATTGAAGCTTTCGCTGATGGAATAATGCTTCTCTTGAGTCTTTGCAAGATGTTTCAGATTTAATTGTGCTTGCAGAGATTCTATCAGCCCGTAACTAGGATATCAGTGCCTGGATTTTGTTAAAAACCTTGCAAACCTAATTGAGCTAAAGGGTTTTCTATTTTTTCAAAAACATCTTCAAAATTATATAAAACACTAAGATAAGTAACTAAATCTTTAAATATTTCATAATTTAAGAACTTTTTATTCACAAGTTTTACCAAAATATCTTTTGAAACAGGATCATACAGCATATAATAAACTCCCAGATTGTTTTGCTTGTTTTTGGCTTATTCTATCTCTTTCCCTTCATAATTGTCCTCTGATTGTTCTGAGATCACCTTTGGTTAGCTCACCATTGGATCAGTTGACAAATGAGTCTTCAAAGAGTTAGGATCCGGGGACTTGAATGACGACCTGAATCCAGATAACGCTTCCGCTCCTGTAGCAATTCAAACTTCAGAAGAATCAGAACAGAAAGAATGCCACTTAGTGCTGCAGTAACCAAATCTTCCAACATATAACAACAGCTTTGATGATAATAAAAGAGCCACCCAATTCGATAGGAAAACGCGGCCACTCTCCACAGCCCCCACAGCCTCTTCTTCTAAGACTAACAGTCTAAAGCCTGCGTGATAATTAAAAAAGAATATGATGACATAGGCAGCAGACTATCCCTCTTGCTAGCTGCTTCAACTATTAAGTACAAGATCAGCTCGTGATGCAACGTATCTTCTATCGTTTTTGGTAAGTGATGGACATATTGCGAGAAGATTGAAATTACTTAGTCCTTGGGACTTTAAAGTTTCGACTAGACCTGGGTTGTAGTGCTAGCAACTCCGTAGTTCTTGGATACTGGATACTGAGGGTCCCAAAATCTCAGTATCCAGATGGTACCCAGGTGTAAGTGCGGGGTCCGATCCTCAAGGAGAGTAAGGGGACCCTGTTCCCAAATAGGAAATTTACCCTTTTAGGAAAGCATCTGGATACCGTCTGAACCTCTGCATGGACACTGGATACCTGGATACTGAGTATAACCCAGGTCGTCACTCTAGTTTCGACGGATCATCCAAAGATGTGGTCATCGTAATTGACAGTTGTTACCACAAAAGATACACCACGCCGTTAATGGAATGAGAAAGTAGAACGGTCCGCATCGGACTTTCTACTTTCCTGCATTTTAAGATCTGTTTTTTTTTTGTTTTTTTTTTTTGCTTTCGTTTTTGTTTTAGTTTTTGTTTTCGTTGTTTGTGTCAAACTTGTGACATGTCACCTGACTCCGAGGTCCTCAATCCTGATTGATTGATTGAAGAATTTTGGAAAGTTATGGAAGAATCTGATTTAAAATCGATTCTACTGCCTGGTTACAAGGATTGTCTGATGCAGATTCAAATTTTTCACTTATAATTTAATGGACTCAGAAATTTTATGACGAGCTGAATTTCAACGCCAGCTTTCGAGACCACGGTATACTGGATCAAGGGTTTGGTTTCGGCTTACACAAGGCTAACGCACTATTCCATCATCATCCACAGCACGTGACCAAATACAGGTGATGTTGGTCGAGAAGATGTACATGTCTATGTCGTGGATGCAGCATGCTACATTAATCATAACGTGGTTAGGTTTAGTTGCTAGTAGTGTTCTTCTTGCTTGGTATGTTGTTCGCTTCAGTTATGACTGTTGCTATACAGTGAAGGTTCTTATTTACCGTTTTATATGATGACATACATGCGTAAACTTTTGAAACGAGTACCGTAGCAGTTCTTAATGTTAATGTTGATCAGCTGAGCATCACAATTCCCAAACACATGTATGAAAGGGGATAGAGTGCCAGTTCATAGTCATCTGAACTTGAAGAGAGCTTCATCAACTCTTAGACTGGGGAGCCCTCTTGAAGGTGCACTGCCAGTAGGTGGAAACCCATCGCTACCACCGACTGGATTTCTCCATATCGTGCTGGCCCCAGTCCCATTTGGTGTAGGAAGCACACTGTTGCTACCCAGCGGTGGAGGCAATGTGTTCTGGAATTGTGTTCTTGGAGGTGGTGGAAAGAAGAACTGTTGAGGTTGTTGCTGTATCGGGGTTTGCAGCTGATGCTGCTGATATGACTGTTGTGTGATTGATTGTCTTTGCTGGTATTGCACATATACTGGCTGTTGATATGTGGGCAGTGGGTGTTGCTCCTGTTGATACATTCGTTGATAGTAGTAAGGCTTCATTCCCAAGTCATTATTGGTGTTGGTACTGGTGCTGGCGTTGGTGTTGTTGTTGTTGTTATTATTCAATTGTTGGTGGGATGTGCTTCCATTCTCCAATTGTGCATTGACCAAGTCAGTCATTGTTGGTGCAGCACCCTCTGCTAATGACGATGATTTCTTGAGTGGTTGCTCCATATACTTGTAATTGGCCTCCTCAACGTGTATCTGAACAGACTCAGGGTCAGTGCAACGCAAATGAGCAAGATCACTGGAGATCTCGGCCTGAGTGGCAGTGGTTACCAACGCAGTGTGATCAGCGATGCGCGGAATCTTGAGACGTTCCAGTATCTTGGCCCTTGTAAGTTGAAACATCGTCTTATCTTTCCGTTCTGCAACTTTTCTCACAGAGCGTCTGAATCTCTGTTCTCTGTCGGCGAGTTTGGCGTACTTGTTCAAGTTCAGATAATCTGCTTCAAGCTCAAATCTTTTCCTTAATAGTTCACGCCTCTTCTCTTGTTTAAGACGGATTGCTCCTTGTTTGTATCGCTGCCATATCAGCTCAACTTCCCCACGACTGGAGTCTTCAATCAACTTGGCCTCATAGTCAAATTTGGCTCTCAGTGTGTTCAAGTCACTCTGATACTTCCCAACAAGCAACTTGAATGTCTCCGGAAACACTCCCAACTCGTTGAGCTCAGGTGATACTGGGATCTGTGGCAAGTCATCCCTTTTCGTGTTCTTCTTGTGGGAAATTGTGGAACCAGGGGTGGGAGTATCATTTTGAGCAGTTGCTTCGTAGTTGTGAAAGTCACGACGGAGTTGATTCTGAGCATCGTTAATCTTAGCAATGAGTAAATCGACCCTTTGGATCCGAGCAGCAGCCAGTTGTTTAGAGAGGAGTTTGTAGTCAATATGGAGTTTCTTTTGGAGGAGCTCAATCTCGGCAACGTCATCAAGCGACTCCATTTGAGCTAGGAGAGCTTCAACTTCTGAAGCTGGAATAGGCTGAGGTGACAGATCAGCAGGCAGTTCGATCTTTAATTGTTTCTTCGAACCCATCTTTACGGATGATTTAGTGTGCGTTTGGTCCCTTTTACTGTAAAGACGGTTTTTAAGACAGCGACGCAACTGCGACTGAGCTGCACACCAAAGAAACTCGCGAATGAAAACACCGAGTTTCGCGAAACTGGAAAATTTTACCCTGACAGCTACACCAACACATAAGGAGTTATACCTACAACAAATACTCTCTTTGCGATATGGACGATACACAACTGGTGAAACAGTACTTGAAGGCATTCAGTCAGTCAGTGAAGCAGCTGCAAGATCCACTGCATGCCGTCCTTACGACGCCGTTGACTCAGCAACTCAACCAATCCACTTCTCCACATGCGAGCATCAAACTGGCTAACGGATCTGCGTATCTGTTAGTGTCATTGTGTTTCGCATACTTGAAATCACAAGGTGTGGACACTTCAAAACATTCAATCATGGCTGATTTGAACAGAGTCAAGAGTTACATGAAAAGACTGACGGATTTGGAAAAGAAGCAGGACCAGAAGGACGAGAAGGACGATGAGGAGACAATAAGGGCCAAGGAGTTTATTAAGAATGCATTGGGACAATCGACAGTGATTACTGGCGATATTGGACCTGCTGTCTCGTTCAAAGGTACACATACTAAGTTTGAAGAGAAGAACACCGATAAGGATGAGGATAATAAGTCTGATAGAATTGATGTGGCAAAAGTTGTTGGGAACAAGATAAGGCATGATAAAATGAAGAAGACATCAAAAGATAAGAAGAAGGATAAGAAGAATAAGGTTAATAAATAGATTTAAATTGTTTCGTTTTGTTCTGTTTTGCTTTGTTTTGCTTTGTTTTGTTTAGTTTTTCTTCCTCGTTATCCACTTGTGGTGGTGCTTGAATTAACTTTAGCCAGCCAAGGAATCTCTACAACTTTCAGATATCATCAATTGCATCAAATGAGCTTGCAGCTTTAATCTTCAGAATATCAGCGCCAAGGGCCAAATGGCTTCTAGAGTCTATACAATGAACTCCTTCCTAACATACCTAAATACTCTTCGCAACAACAGTTCTCAACGTTGATAGAAGCGCTCAGCTTCACTGCTTTCAAGACAAGTGTCTTTATGTTTGGTGATATGAGATCCAGCCCATTGAATCCTGTAATTTCCTCTCCACATGCTCACACTCAAGCAATGGATGCTGCAAAAAAAAGCTGCAGCTGAAGCCTGATCTTCCAGTATTTCAATGTTTTAGGGAACGAGACACCTAAAAGAAGCACTATCTCCTTTTCTGACTTTCTGAAGCTTGTAAATGGGAGGACAGCCATCATTAGAAATTCCGTCAATGGAAGGTCAAGTGCTCCACTATTAAGATACTTCATGTCAAGCAGCGATTCACCAGTCAATTAATGTATCTAAAATGTGGTCGTGACGTTCTCAAATGTTCAGAGTTGAGAATCGCCAGGAGCTTTCATCAATCAGAATGTCTCATTCGCTCTCCAAGACAATTGAACGAATCTAAAATTACAATGGTTCTCCACAATTGCTATATTGGGAAATTCTACATGAACATGAAATTTGAATACGAATCTCTCTATTGTATGTCGAACAACTTACAAGAAGTTGATGCCAGACCTGGGTTGTACTCCCGAATAGGTAGATTACCCTTTTAGGAAACACGGGATACCGTCTGGAGGCCAGTATCCATGGATATGAATATACTGGATAACCATGGATACTGAGTATAACCCAGATCTAGATTCTAGAATTGATGGTTCAATATATAGCCCTTTCTAACCTCCTGTTTTCCAGACAATTTCCCAGGATGGTGATCAACATGCAATTTGATCCCAAAATAATGTGCCACTCTATGTTGTTTCAAGGATTGTTTTCATGTGTCGATGTAGACCGACGAAGCTGCTAATCAAGAGCATAAAAGAGGTATTAGGTACCTGTGGCTATCTCTATTGTCAAAACCAAGGACAAGCTCCATAAAACGGTTTTGACTTATAAGAGGCTCAGACCGTTCCGTTTACTACATCGCTGTCCTGCTTCTCTAGACGAAAAGGACTTGCTTTGACAAAAAGAGAGACTCAATTGAATCAATTCGGTATTTTGAAGCTGAAATTCTGAGCTATGGCTCTCTTTGAGATTACTCTCAGACTCGCATAATTATAACTAACTTCTCAATGCCAGGCACACAATCTGCATGTAAATTGCAGATAATCAACATCAGTGATGCGTTATACACGTGATATCACTATACTGAGGCAATCCTATTTCTCTCAATGAGCAAAGGGCATGATGGGACACAATCCATGAAGCAACGAGAATGCTACTAAAAATGAAAAATTTGATCAAAAAAGGCATCATAACAATAACAAAAGAGGTGAAGACATAAACATAAGAAACAATCCAAGATTAATAAAAAGAACTTTTAACGGTCCTCGGCCCACTCATTCTCTCTCTTGATGGCAGCTTCCTCTTCAGGGGAGAAGTCATTGACAATGTTGAAAGTACGTCTAATCTCCTCTGGAGACTTACCTCTAATCATCTCAGCAACAACCTTACAACCGGCATCAAGCAATGGTCTAATGTTCAAGTAGTTAGCGGCCAAGATGATCTCGTAAAGCATCTCTTGGTCAACCTTCAAAAAGTCCTTGTCCCAGTCGTCAACAGGGGCAGACTTACGGGAGTCCTCATCCTCATCATCAGGAAAGTTGGTATCCTTGTGATGGGTGGCCCATTCAAGCACCTTCTTGAGCACAGAAGCACGCACATTAGGCACTGGAATCGTGAAGCTAGAGGAGTCGCCATCCTCGTCATCTGATTCAACCTGGTCAGCCAAGTCAGAGATCATATTCTTGATAAGCACGGAACGCTCAGCAATTTGCTGGTCAACCTTGAAGGACTCATTGTCGGAGGAGACTATTGTGACCTGTGGCATTGTGATCGTCGTTTAGATGTTGTGAATTGAGTGGGAAAAGGGGGTGAAGTGGCAAACCAAACCGAGGACGCTTAGAGTTCACGGTTGCACAAACAGAAAAACAATACACCCAAACACCAAAATATTGAGAAGAAGGGGTCCCCTCCATACACTACAAAATCAATCCAAAAAAAAAGGGTATATGCGTCTCATTCAAAGTTGGAGTAAACACTCGCACTCAGTTCATCCAATTCGCCAACACCATCCATCTTCTCGATGTACGTATTCTGCCCCACTTTGAACTCATTACTGGCTTTGGTGGACCCAGCCAACAGAACAGCCAGTTTGAACTTCTTGTCTGCGTTCTCCATGCCACTCTCTAGACTCGACAATAGTGTCTCTAAACCATTGTTCACCAATGCACTTAGCACAATTAAGGATGATGATGAATTGACATATTGTGAGGTTTCATCTAGAAGGAGACGCAATTCAGTGTTTGGGGATGAGTCAAGAGCTTGTAGAGTGGCATCGTCCAGGATTTGCTGCATGACAAACTGCTCCAGATTGCGAGGTGGTAATAGCACCGGACCAACAAATGACTGACCATCCTCACTCACTCTCTCCACTAATCTCATAGACTGCTGCAACAATGAGCCAAACTCTGCAACACTCAACTCAGCTCTTGGGTTGATGTCTGCAAACACCTCATTCACTGCCTGCTCAACACAGGCACGGATGGCAACATGACCACGGTTCAGTAACCACCAACTGAAGGACAGATACGCCTGTTCGTTAATGTATGATGAATTGTCCACCATGCTGATCTGGCTTCTGACGCCATGCTTCTCACTGGCGATACGTAGTGCATCTTCAAGGTACTCTCTTCTGGCCAAAATGTTGAGCTGTAGACGCGTAAAGATAATGAGCAATGCGTGTGAGTAAAGCATGGTCAAAAATTTGGTAATCGACTGGATCTTCAGGTCGTTCCAGAGGACATTCTTTGACTTCTTAGTGTAGTCCAGTGCACCGGAATGGCTCAATTGCTCCTCATCTAGCACGACAGACTCGCTGGCAACGGTACTGCCAGCGTCACTGCGGCCACGTCTCGCCTTCAACGCTGCTGTGATCTGTTCGACATCAAACACACCCGAGATCCCGCTCGCAAGAACTGAGCCTAGTGCAAATATCGTGTACACTGCATCGCGCTGTGTCTGCTCAAATCTGCGGCGAATTTGTTCCCTGTTGAAGCGTTCTTCTGCCAGACGACGCTGATGCGAGGTGAAGAGCGAGTGGAGGTGGCGGACTAGGAAATACAGTGTCGCTGCTGTGAGTGTTGTGGTCAGCAGCAGGGCCTGGCGGTGTGTGCGGAGGAATTTTCTGAGACGTGTGAACATTATCGACGACGAAGTTCAGTCTCTCGTGCGATTGGAAAGAGGTCTAAAGGGTTTGACTGATACGTTGTTGTTGTTTGTCATGGTGATTTTGTCTGTTTTTGGAGAAGCGCAGATTTGCCGAGGACTGATTAGGGTGTTACCCGGTTTTAATGTTACGTAGTATCACCAACTGTGCTTTATTCTATACATAAGGTTCTAAGACTCCAGATGTCAATACATTCGGTGCATCAGTATTGGCCTCTGAAGATTCTGTCTCCAAATCGCTTTTAAAGTTCTTCAAATAATTCTCTGCCAACTCAACGATGTACTTCAAATGCTGTTCATCGTGATCTTTGGCGAACTGTGGTTTCGGTTTCACATTACCTCTTCTCATCTCAATCCACTCCCAAATCTCATACTCTGCTGCCTTCTTCAACTCTTCATCGGTCAACATGTTTGGTATCTTTGGCATGACAATGAATTCTTCTCCATTAATCACCACATTGTTTAATCCAGTGAACTTTACTGAACTGTGTTCACCACCACTGGAAAACAACGCTCTCCAGAATACCCACAGCAGGAACCAAATGGCAAAAACGCCACCCAATGCACCATGCCATGGTACTTCAATACCGATGATGTCCTTAATAGGAGACCAGATGCCTTCAATGGCCCCAAGCCAGCCCTTTTCTTCCGGCTCAGGTTCTTTTCTCAATACACTGGTACGTGTAGTTGATCTTCCACGCTTTAACCTTTTCTTCTTACCTCCTTTGGAGCTGACAATGATTTCCTTTAACTCAGAAGCAAGTACTCCCATAGAATCCTTTTGACCATCAACGGCTCCCTTCTCAATAGGACCCTTGATCCAACTTCTTCCTGTCCACTGGACTTCCGTCCAGACTTGGATCTTGGTACTGTTGTTTTCGCCCCATGACAGGTATATCGATGTCACTGTACTGAATGCGTTTCCAGATGGTACGTCTGGCGTTATAGTGGATTGCCTGACAAAGACATACTTTTCCCAGTCCTGAAACTCAATGGTTTCCGTGACATTGCACTTGGTTTCCTTTGGACCAATTGAGGCATTAATGGGCTTCACATAGTTGTACTCTCTCTTCTTGTCAGAAAATGCAGGAAGTTCAGAGATCTTGTAGTTCTTTTGCTTTGTCAAGATGTTGTTGAGTGTTTGTGAATCATCAAATAGTAATAAATAGACAGTTCCAAGGGGTGCAGGCAGCGTTTCGTTCAGCACTTGAGTTTCATTCTTGGCCTTGAACGGAATTGATGTTGGTGCGTGTGTCTTTGGCCCAACAGATGGGAGTATAGTTCCACCGCCAGTCTCTTCCTCTTCAATAGAGCTCGGACCCGATGATAAAATGTTCTCAATCTCATCCACCAGTCCATTCAATGATTCCTTTTGACCACTAATTGCACCTTTCTCCACCGCACTCTTAAGCCAACTTTTTGCACTCCATTCGACATTAGTGAAGACAGTAACACGAGTTGAATTCTTTTCTCCCCAGGAGAGATAAATCCATGTGTTGGTGACAAATGAATTACCAGATGGGACATCTGGTGTCTTGGTCTTTTGTAATACTTCCACGTATGTGTCAAAGTCTGAATGTTGAATGATCTCCTCGACTTCACATTTAGTCTCCTTTGGCCCTACTGGGGCAGATAACGGCTTGGTATATGCGTAGGTTCTAGTCTTTGGATCCCCCTTGAATGGAGAGAAATCCGACAAGTCATGGTTCTTTTGCTTCTCCAGTGTGTTCTTCATAAAGGTACTATCTGATCCAAACATCAACTGGTACACTTTACCAATTGGTGCAGCCACTGATCTGTCACAAACCTTGGTTTCAGCAGGTACTGGTCTGTGCTCATACTCTGTCGGTTTATGCTTCAAGGGGCCAACATCTCCACTTCCAGCACCTTCCCCTCCAAGTTGATCGTCATCAGGCTTGTTGACGTCAAAATCATCGTCATCAGCATCACCATATCGGCCTTCAGAAAAGCCATCTTCAGTCATTCCTGTGCGATCAGTGCCGTCCATATCACTGGTGGTTTGACTTCCATCGTTACTCTCCACACTTGTCTCGTCATAGGAGTCATACGTCTGTTCACGTCTCAACTCACCACTATCTTCATCCACCTCGATCTCACGATCTCCTCTAACAACTTGCCTCCATATTCCTACGATGACTGAGAACTTTGTGTCACGCGCAATCAGACTGGCAAACATGTAACGTTGATGCAAGGACCTCACCGAGATCGCATTGGGAAACAACCCGGCAACGCTCCTCTTTTCAATCTGAACAACCTCTTTCAATGGGATTGTAACATTTGTGGTCCAGCCCAGAATATTCGAGTTAAATGCAATGTGATACTGTGACAGATACATCTTTCCTTGAACCAAAATATCCTTTTGCATAGCGCACGAGAAATCATCCAAAAGGGTCTCAGTGGCTGGCAACGAGGGAAAGAGGATATGGAACTCGGCCTGGCGCTTGGAGGACGGAAGTGCTCCGGGAATTGTAGGTGGAGGTGTTTCATCAATGGATTGAAGAGTAGTTGTGAGTGAGAGCGGTTGCTGGTCAATCCCAGTGCTGTGCCTCTTAGGGAATGGGATGGGCGACATTGAACGTCTATTGACAGCCGGTGATGTGGATCTTGATCTCGTTCTGGGGAACGGTTCCGTCTCGAGGTAAGGCATCGGTCTGTCTCCTGGGAGCCTCGCTGGAAGAGTGCTGCTCTC
Organism: Barnettozyma vustinii; assembly: GCA_030569515.1. Taxonomy (NCBI): domain Eukaryota; kingdom Fungi; phylum Ascomycota; class Saccharomycetes; order Phaffomycetales; family Phaffomycetaceae; genus Barnettozyma; species Barnettozyma vustinii. The sequence continues at coordinate 188,909 of JAJMLD010000011.1, forward strand.
ATAAGACATTCTTGGTGATGAAGGCCCTATTGAGAAAGCCACTCCACCATTGGCACCTTGAGGAGGTGATACGGAAATTGGCTGCTCGACCTCCATTGACTTGGGCCTTTCATTATTGGGTGCCTTAAAGGACACCTGGCGTTCAAAAGCTGGCGTTTGGTCCGTGAAGCCAAGGTCCTGTAATGTCAACTCACCTTTACCCATTGTGGTGATAGGCTTCTTACGCAGAGGCTGGAAGACCACATCTGCTGCAATGCTTCGGTGCGATTTGACTGACTCCAGGTCGGTGGACGGGCGCGGCTCGGGGCTCGTATGTGGGCGCTTCTTCTCAGCCTTGTTCTCTGTGCTGAGAAGTGCCTCAAGATGGTCAACAAAAGACGGGCTCTCCCGAACAATGGGTGGATGCGACTTGAGATCCTTGTTAGAAACAAGAGATGAAGCGGCATTGACGATGCTGGAGAGCAGACCGCTCTCCTCTGGCTGATGTGTCGACTGTGGTGCCGCCATATGGTGCTCCAGTGAGGACCTACTGGCGGGAAAAGAATCCCTGCGCGACGGAGTCATCTCCAGCGGGAGTAGTGTCTCAGCTTGACGGTGCTTGAAGAGTGGCATTGTCATTGGGTGTGGGAGACCAATGGATCAAGTTATCTAATTGTGTTGAGGCTAAGTAATAACTGTTTTTGGTGATACTAAATTGTCAATTGCTTAAAATATCAGTTGCTTGACTGGGAACGTGAATTTAAAAGGGGGCTAAATTTCTGGACATACTAGCTTCCGACGAAAGACAATTGAAACCGACCTTGTGCTACATTCTGCTTTAACGACAGCTGGTCGTATAGCTTTTAGGGGCCAGGGCTCAGTGGAACTTCTTAAACAACAATGTACATAAAGCTGCGATTATCGTTAGTGTGGGTTCTCTTTTTGACAACGTTCAGCTATAAGGGCAGGAAAACACTCCCACAAGTTGTACTATTCTATTCTCAGATCATGGCAAATTGTCTAAATCAGGTTAATATTTTTTGAGAGCCAAATCCATGTCTTGTCATCTGCCAAATTCAAGGCAACACCAACTAATCTTAGTGTAACTGAGTAGTGACGCAAAAGTTCCAAGACAAATGGTGAAATAACGCTGGTTGCCCCCCCCCCCCCACTACTCTATATCTCTCTCGCACGCACGCGTTCAGTGGCTGGTCTCTTCTATTCTTCGTTTAGCCTCCCGTTTTCTCCATTTCTCACTGGTCTTTAGTGCTTGATCCAAATTTTCCTGTAATTCTTCCACTTGAGCCTCTAATGCTCTAATCTTATCATCAGATCCGTTAACCTCAGTAGAGTCATCTATCAATTCTACTCCTGAGACTGTCATTGAATCATACAACTTGTTGAACGCAACTAACAGGGGGGTCTCCATTTCCTCCAAGGGAACCAGAATTTTGGGATTCACCAGCACTCGCGACTCATAATGTTCCAGGTAGAAACCTGGAGTACTTGGTGTGTTCCTTCTGTTTTTGGCCAGTAATTCAGAGTAACTAGCACTGAAATTTAAAAGCATTGTTGCCCTCTCTAGACCATTGGTTAACGATTCAATCTTGTTACTTAGAATCAGATTTTGCGACTCTGTTTGATCAAATCCTTGATTTTTGACTCTTGTACTGGATGCAACAAGTCGGTTTGTAAGTGTACTGATCTTGAGATCTTTTCTCTTGATGTCATGAGCAAACTTCTTCTTCATGGCTCTGTTCAGATTGCGCTCTTGTGATATTGCCTTAATCTCCACTGAATTTTGCTTTTCCAAATCTGCGTACTTGTGCTCTAGAACCTCGTACTTGTTAGAAATTGTCTTGTTAGTGTTGAGTAGTACAGTTTTTTCAAGATCCAGACCTTTGATGGTCTCACTGAGTGAGCCAATCTGATCCTCTTTCTTTTCCAGTTCCTTCCCAAGCTTCACCCTTTCATGTTGCGACTTATCGAGCTCTTGCAGTAACTGGTATAGCGTGTTGATTACTAATTTGTCGTTGGCACAGGAATCAGTCACTTCCTCTATGGTGGTAAATCTGAGGTGGTTGAGATCATCATTAGAATTGTGAAAATAACCCTTAGCATAGAGAGTAGAGTTGACTAGGGCAGCTGCTGTTTTCAATGATTGTGGATCTGGCATCTTGAATGGACGACTGGCCAGCAGCTGTAGTTTTTTGATACATGGGGTGGTGACTTGAAATCAAAACAAACCACGCGCTGTTCTTGACACAACTGATCGGAACTTCGAATCTTAGTGCTTATTCACGTGCGGTCACTTTGGGTTTGGTCGGATATTGACCCACCGACCGTACATCCCAACACCCCCATGTTAACCGCTGGCACAATCTAAGTGTATCATTTGAACAAACTCTGTTATGTGTACTTCCATCAGCAGACCGCCCAACAGCCGCTGTGAAGATGTACTTCGTAGTTTCCACACCAGCAATCCTCAATTCAAAACTTGCACTCAACTAACGAGAAAATACACTTAGGACTTTGACACAAATGAGTTCCGCAAGATTTGCTCTTGTTGCAACAGATCCAAACCAACAACTGATTTCCGCATGAAGCTCGCCAAGAGAGCAGACGGTTTACCGCAGCAAGAAGTCAAGGGCATTATTCACATTTCTGACCACTTCAACTCACTGTGCAACGACTGCCACCTCAAGCAACTGTGGCGCCAAAATAACCTCAATGGCATCATGAAATACTCAGGTGAGAGTGCAAACTTATTGATGCATACCAAACACCAGTTCTTAGAAAAGCTTGCCCAATTGAGCAACAAAGATGGAGTTGCCTCTGTACAATTCGAAGGTGATATGAAGGAGTGGTTTGGTGGGGGTTTCTCTTTGGATGAGCAAGATTACATCGATGATATACTCAAAGACAGAACAGCTTCAGATGATACAATGATCGGCGAAGACTTGATCAATAATCTTTGTAATGAGAAGATGGTGGAAAACTTGCAAATGTTTAACCAGAATTGGAGCCCTGACATATCACAAACTTTGATTGACCTCGAGACAGGCACTACATCAGTCCCTTACAAGAATGATTTGAGCCACAATGATATCAAAAATTTAAGCAAGTTAATCAATAAGAGAATCCTCGCACAGATCCAATGTCACAGCGGCCACCGTTTTATCACCAGCAATGCCTCAAAATCGAAGAGCCAGCCCACGTACTACAAGAAATTTGTTTGCCATGGTGATTCAAGCCGTAACACACGGACATCCACATCAGAATGCAGTGGTAGCCTTGTGAGGGTCACTTACTACGAGAACTCACATTCCTTGAGGATCGTCTACAAGCACACGCATCATAAGAAGTACTTTTAAGCTTTTACAACTTGAAAAATGGGTAATCGAGATCGTGATCTGTTATGATGGTTATGTTGGAATCGTTTAGTGTTCAGCTTTAGCCCAACAAGTTTGTGACTTCTTATGAGAATAACAATTTTGATGCCTGAGTTGTGCTCTAACCTTTTGTTTGGAGTTCTGGCCTGAAGAGACCGTAGATAGTTGCTTTGGAGTCAACATGTGCTGCAGGTTCAACCAATCAACGCGTTGGGAACTCGGAGATCTTTCATTTTTCGGAGGCTAGGCAGCCCAGATCTGAAAATGTGGTCCTGTACGTTCATGTCGCGGACGGCGAGATTCAGACTCCACCTAAGCCATACCTGCATCTGATGTTTTAAGGTTTGCCCAGTTAAAATCATTGGCTGGTTGCTAGTTGTCATGTGTCAACGTGCGAATTGATGATCTGCAGTGTGAACAGGAATTTGACAAAAAAAAAAAAAAAAAAAAAAAACAGAGAAAAAAATTGGAAAACAAGATAATAGGAGATCTCAGGTAGAGGGATGCTGGCAAGTTGCAATCCGTCCTGAAGATTATTGCCTTTCTACGAGAAATTACTACTTGATCGACGCTCTAACTCTGTCTGTATCTTACAGTACTCGAAGGGTGTCGCAATCACAGGTCTTGCTTGCTATTAATATCGCCGAATCTTAAATGATCATTAGCCCACATGCACGAGCTCAATGTGGGGACCACTAAAGACACCAAGCTGTGATATGGTCAACGCAGTGTCAGATCGAAGTTCAAACTACCGAGATATGTCTTAAAGTGTACCCCAACTGTTCACCCTTCACTGTTCAGTTTGATCATTGGTGATATAAAAGAAAAGGTACATACGCACAGAAACGACTCTCAACATTCCTAGACTTAGCCTGGCATTCGCAATTGTAGCTTGTACCGTGACACCAACCTTTATGACGCCGTCTCTCCACAGTTGGGGAACCTACATATTCTTGCATCATCGTCTAGACCCAAGTCTCATCACTTATGCACTCTTTTGTCTCACTTCTCGTATCCCTTTTGATTGTGATGTTTATCTCTATACTTTTATGCAAGTATCTGCCAGTTTACAACAGAAATTTGCAGCACTTTGGACTGGTTGTCTCACATGTTATGATCACATCTCTGTGAACTTCCCTTTTTGGCATTTTTTGAGTGAACCTTTGTAATGAATTGAGATATGATCATGCTCACAACTAGTCAACTGAGACCCTTTACATCCATTTCCAAAAAGAATACGCGTTTCGCAATCGGTTCCACATCATTGCCAATTTGGCCTAAGACTTCATGTTTGCCACTGGAATGTTTGCTAACTAGGAACAATCTTATAAATAGTCACATGGACCCATTTGTTAAAGTCCACATATTTAACAAGAAACACGTAACAATCACCGATTGAGCAACATGGTTTCAGTCACTCGCTTACTGTCTGCCGTTGGTGTATCACTGTTGACTGCCCAAGTCAGTTCAGCTGCACTTGGTTTCCAAAACGAACTTCAACTAGTTAAAAGAGTGGAAGATTCCTCATCAGACCTCTCATTGTCTGTGTCTTCTGAATTGCCATCCGACTCTTCTGAGGTGCCATCCGACTCTTCTGAATTACCATCCGAGTCTTCTGAATTGCCATCTGAGTCTTCTGAGCTGCCATCCGACTCTTCTGAATTACCATCTGAGTCTTCTGAGGTGCCATCTGAGTCTTCTGAGGTGCCATCCGACTCTTCTGAATTGCCATCTGAGTCTTCTGAGCTGCCATCCGACTCTTCTGAATTACCATCTGAGTCTTCTGAGGTGCCATCTGAGTCTTCTGAGGTGCCATCCGACTCTTCTGAATTACCATCTGAGTCTTCTGAGCTGCCATCTGAATCTTCTGAATTACCATCTGAGTCTTCTGAGGTACCATCCGAGTCTTCTGAATTGCCATCCGACTCTTCTGAATTACCATCTGAGTCTTCTGAGGTGCCATCTGAATCTTCTGAGGTGCCATCCGAGTCTTCTGAGGTGCCATCCGACTCTTCTGAATTGCCATCTGAGTCTTCTGAATTGCCATCTGAGTCTTCTGAGGTACCATCCGACTCTTCTGAATTGCCATCTGAGTCTTCTGAATTGCCATCTGAATCTTCTGAGGTGCCATCCGAGTCTTCTGAGGTACCATCCGACTCTTCTGAATTGCCATCTGAGTCTTCTGAGGTGCCATCTGAATCTTCTGAGGTGCCATCCGAGTCTTCT